>JAOQMP010000208.1:23307695-23335029 GCA_027563575.1 Erythroxylum pedicellare | reverse complement strand
AAGTCATAACACAAATTTTACCCTATGGAAGGCTTGTAATTTTGCATCTCGCAAACTTGGAATGTCCTGAGCTTAACCATTCTGTTACCAGATTGACTTCATTAAACTCTCAAATGTCAACTTATTTGTCTTGTCACATCTAACTACATTTTGATCAATCATAATTTGTCTTGCCTTCCCATGAATCTCACTTAGGCTTACGTGTGTATATGTGTGTGTGTGTATATATATATATCCACAATGTATGCTCAAACCATTTGTTCAAGTTGATAATCATCTCAATATCATCCATACACAATTCATATTTCCTTAATAGCAAAAGAATAAGGTTTATACAAGTTTTTGATGGCATTCTTAGCCACATTACAACATCATCTCAAAGTCTCAAATTACAAAGGATTCTGGAACAAATAAACTTGTTGCTTTCCTAAAATCAACTCAAAATACAAATTTAGCAAATTTGAAGAATTTCCCTTAGGCTCTTGATCACTTGATCTCTTAGCTATCACCTTATGATGGGTTAAAAAGAGGGGGTGAGCTTGAAAGCTCGTGAGTAAACAGTTTATAACCCAAAAAAGCAAAAACTTTGAAACCATTTTACTTGCCATAGAAAATTTTCATTGAGTCATAAAACACATGTTTCTTAGGTTTTCAGCCAAAATCCACAAGTCACAAAACATGGATGCATCAAACTTGCTAACATAACATGAGCACATAAGCACATTAGAATGGTTTAAGTGGATCTAAAAAGATGACGCTCTACACAATTCCTATAAGGGTCTTTTGTAGCCGTGAACTTAGGGGAGTCCATGAAGGAGCTCTATGCCACTAGCGAGTAGGCGGGAGAAGCCTTTAACTTAGTCAATGTGCACGTGACAGAACTTAGGGGAGTCTATAAAGGAATTCCATGCCACTAGCAAGAAGGAGGGAGAAGCCTTTAACTTAGTCAATGTGCACGTGACAGAACTTAGGGGACCACCACAAACCCACATAACACATAATTGATGACTTGTAAACTTGTTGCCCAAAATGGCACTTATTCGAAAGCTTGCTTTTCATATACTTGATATATATCTTGAAAACCTTTCTTGAAAACTGATTCCATAAACATGTATCTTTTCAAAAATCATTTGCAAAATCTTTTCATCAAACATCAATACAATTCATGCAGCAACATATAGCAATTTCACAAATCATTCAAGAATAATGAATGCAGCACTTATGATGCAATTTAAATCAGTAACTTCTTTTATTTAAAGAAAAACAGTAATGGCATATTTACTCTATTATAAACATGTACCCACCTTGATTTCCTTGCTTAAAGACTTGCTCAAAATGCCTCTTCTCTTTGCAAACAACCTGAGGTATCAAAGATTCTTTCCTGCTATATCTTTAATGTGTACTCTGTGAGATGATCTAACTGAAATAAGCCTCTTTGATCCCCTTGGTTCTTCACCAAATGAAGAGACCTTTGGATCACATGGAAGCTCTTCTCTTCCTCTACCTTTTTCTCTTCTTGAACTACCTCAAACTCTCTATTGAAAGCTAAGAAAATTGAAACCCTAACTTATTTCTCTTATTTCTCTCTCTTTTCTCTTTTTCGTGCTTCTCTCTATTCTCTCTGATCTCATCCACGAATTAGCTTCTTCTCTCCTCTAAAACAACAAATCTTCTCCCCTTTTATACCCTTAACGATTTCACAATGTCCATTTTACCCTTCCTTATATGTCTTATGTTCTTTATCCTTAATTTTCTTACCAAAAGCACCCTTGAACATTCTTACAACCTTAACACTTTTATTCAATCAACCTATATCATATAATATTTCTAACATCAACGTAATAATTAACTCCACAACTTTCATAAAGGCCTTATAATTGGTGTAAATTATACTTATTCATCAAGAAACAAATTTTGGGGGCCAACACAATCTCTAGCTCCTTTCTCTCTAAATGACATATATTGCACAATTGAGACCTAGACTAAGACAAACTCTATCTTTTCCCATTAAGTTGAATTTATGATTAGCTTATGGTCAAATATGATTCTTGACAACATAAATTGAGAGTATGTTGAATGTTTGCACAAACAGAGGAGTTGAAACTACATTAGAAGTATAAATGGTCCATGCTTTTGAGTTCATTCACACATAAGTTGTCATTTGAACCTATTATCATGTCCTTAGTCTTCAATATTCATCTAATTGCAAGCCAAGTAATGAAAGAGGCTTTAGGCTTTAAGAACCCTTTCCACATAATATTATACCAAGGAATGAGAGGATTATAAGGCTTAGGAGCTTTAATGCATGAGATGTTTGAGTAGTCTCTATTGTCACTTAAAGACCAGACGTACTTGTTTGGGTTGTGTGGATTTGTTGACCAGAACTCTACTCCTTCTGTATTTTCTATCTGCAATTTGATGAAAGGATAGAGAATGAGTCTATTTCTCAATAGCCGAATAAAAGGGCAAGAAAACTCTTTTCTTTTAAAAATTTGCCTTAAGTCGGTTTCCCTAAGATAATACTCATTAATCCATCTACTCCAAAGGGATTCTTTATACTTGAATAATCATCAAATTCCTTTGGCCACTTGCATAGTTTGAAAAGTGTGAATTGTTATGAACCCAAGCCCCCCTTCTTACTTCTTTTAATAAAGTTATTCCCATTTGATTTTAACACCCTTAGCATTTTCAAGTTTGCTTGACCAAAGGAAGTTTCTGATGCATTTCTCTATCTCTTTAATAATTCTCTTAAGATGAGTACTTCATTGTGTATGAAAATTGTTCAAAACAGAAATGATTAGCTGAACTTTACCAACTTAAGACAAAGCTTTATTTTCCAACAATTGATAATTTTCTTATATTTCTCCATAATCTTTAAAAAAATTCTAAAATCGCTTCTTCTTCTTCTTCTTCTTTTTGCTGAAATGGAGAATCCTAATGGAGTGGAAGGCATTTCCTAGATATTGAGATAAAAAATTTGCTGAAGTTTTTTAGTGTTGATAACATTTGATGAGAAATATATCCCACTCTTGTAATGATTGATTTTTAATCCTAAGATCCTATAAAAGCTTATGATATAATGATGTAGATTAGAAATGGATTCTTGATGAGCTCCAGAAAAGAAAAAAAAAAGATTAGATCATTTGTAAAACAAAGATGAGAAAGAGATAGTTCCTTACATTTATGATGAAATTTAAAAGAAGGTCTGCTGGCTAAAGTAAATGATTATGTTCAAGAATTTCGTATCAGTGACAAAGAGATAAGGGGATAGAGGATAGAGGATTCGCTCATCTAATTTCATTAGAACCTCTGAATTGCTTACTTGCTTATTAAGTTGTATAATAATAGGTAGAGACAATCCAGATGAGATATTCTAATTTCAAGAAAGAAAAAGACCAAACATAGTATTTTGGTAAAAAAGCTCAAGGGGTGACAAAAGGAGAGAGCAAAAAGAAGTTAAAGATTGAAACATTATCAACTTTTAAAGGTTTAAGCTCACTTTTTATCTTTAATTTAATGTCAGGCCTTTGAAAGATAGATGATAGTTCTCTAGAACCTTTAGATGTTAATTTCTCTCTTAGGGACTTCATTGTACTCTCCAATAGACAATAGTTCACCCAAAGAAGCCCTTTTCTTATCAAGAGTTCCAATGCTTAAAAGATCTAAAGAAGAAGAAGTAGAAGAAATTGAGACTGATGAGAATATAGATGGAGAGGGGAAAAAAAGATGATCATAAGAATGATCAATTCTATTGAGAGAAGGGACGAGTTGGAGTTAGGGAGGAGATGTACTAAGAACTTTTGTTGTCAAGATGAAGAGTATAGGACAGACCTGAGCATCTCCAAAACATACTATAGGTGCCTTAAGGTTTGCAAATGACATTAAAAAGCCCTTGTAGTTTTAGTTAAGGGCATGTGCTAAAGGTTTTGCTAACAATGCAGTAGGTGTTGGTTTATGTTCTACAACTAATCGGTTAACTACAATTTAGTAATAACTATTTAAAGACATTATTTATCTTATACCTACTTAGATGTATATGATAAAGTCCATGAGAATATAATTATAAGATTCATAGTAATGTATTATCCCTAAATTGTTTTTATTCATTGTTCTATTAAGATTAGAAATTCGTAGAACATAAAAAGGTTAGCATACATTATGTTTTTCCTTATAAAGGAAGTAGTAGACATCATAGGCTAAAGTATAGAGATACTTAAACAAACATGTGAGTGCTTATTAGAGAAAAAGTTCACTAAACTGACCTCATATGAGAAATCCATTTGTAAAATTACTTGTATGTCCATGAACATTGTGATAATCATATAAGTGATCCTTTGACTTGAGATTTGTAAAGTTATCTTGTATATGGATTGTTATGTTTTTACACTACTTATGACTTATTCTAGTCAATGGTAGCTCAATAGGTAGTTATTGGATATAACATGAACTATATGAAGTTCATTGAGTGATTGATATAGGACTCGTAAACCTAAAATAATTAGAGAGAATTTTTTATTGTTCTAGATTAGAATTGATTCGAGAAATCCTTTATAAGGGTATAATGAAACTTTATAAATAGTTTACAAATGTCACTAATAGAATCAATCACTAATGGTGGAAAACTAACATGATTGGACTCAAATAAAGTAGAAACTAATTCTATGCTCTATATCTAATTTGAACTTTCAATGATGAAAGGATTAAATTATACAAAAAAATCATGCATAGAAAGGTTATTTAAAACCACTTTGACATTCCTAAATATTTACATGGTTGTGATATATTGTTAGAGGTTAATCTTGATCTATGAATATAAAATTTTTAATTAGAGAATTAATCATAAATACGATTTACAATTATAACTTATATTTATTGTCAACATATTTGAGAACCTAATGAGTCACATATAAAGAACGTGTTAAAGTGAGAAAATATATTTTAATTAAGTTATACTTAAATGTAAAGTTTGAAAAACTTTATGATTAAATATATGATATTTAATAAATAAGAATGAATATTAAATATAAGGTCCTATTTAGTTACTTAATTAGAATTATTTGTAATTCCAATTAAGATTTAATTTTAATTAAATTACTAAAATATCCAAATCCTATTAAATAGGTTTAAGCTTTAAGGGAGCTAGTATTCCTTGCCTAACCCTCTCTGCAATAGATACAGAGTTCTCTCAACTTGTTTTGTGGATACTATTAAAGGTCAATCACTTGTACGACTATAATGATTAAGATAAATCCATTCAAAAATAGTTTAAGGGATACAACAAGAAAATGATAAAGTTTCAAAATAAGGTAATACTTAAGATTCATGCTTTATTATGATTTATGTGTTAATAATTTTATAAAATTTAAAGTGATCTTGATTTTTAAAATCAAAATAAAAAATTTTGTAATTAGTCTACTACAAATGGGATTAGATCTCAATATGAGTTTCCAATAGTTGTATTAGGCTATTAGCACAATACACTACAAGAAATTAATACAATCCGCAACGTTTTATTAATAAAACGTCACGAATTGTAAAAGCTTTTCGTGACGTTTAAAAAATATCACAAAAGATTTAAACTATTCGCGACGTTTTATAAAAACGTCTCAAATTTATAACACTTTTTACGACATTTTTTAATTACAACATCACAAAGTGAAAACCGCGACGTTTTGTTAGATAAAACGTCGCGAATGAAGCTAGCCTTTTGTTTAATTAATATTTAAAATTTCATCTTGCGCGTTCATTTCCCACTTTCTCTTCTCTGATGTTTCTTTTTCCCCGATTTTTCTCTGGTTTCTTCTCTCTGCCGTCTTCCCACCCAAAGGACTCTAGCAGCGCCGCTCCTTCTTCCTCCACTAAGAAGCCCAAGCTCGCCAAGTCTCAGGTACCGTCATGGCTACAAGAGACCACCAACTCAAGAAAATCCCACACTTTCCTTTACTCTCTCCTCTGCTTCATCTCCTTTTTCCTCCTTTCTCTCTCTAAAAGGCCCTCTCTCTTTAAGCAAACCCCTTCACTTTTAACCCCAGTTCCAACCGCACTACCACTCGTCTCTGTTCTCTGACACCTGCGACTTCTTCGATGGATCATGGACCTACGAATCGGACCCGAGATGCTAGAGGTATGACAACACTTGCAGGGAGATATTTAAAGGTTGGGTACTGAGATTTTAGTTATATGTTGGATATATATATGGGTTTTATACTTTAACGATTCTTGCTTGTGGATTTTTGAAGATAAAGATAGTATTAATGTGAATTGCAATGGCATGTTTAAATAATTTCTTAGTTCATGATCAAATCTTATTTAATGAAACGGTGGTTAACATCGTTTAGAACTTCACTGCTTCTAATAATGCAAATGGAAATTATTTGCACTTTTGTTTGTTATATCGCAGTTAGCCTTTCCTATTTCCATCTGGGAGCATTACTTGCTTGTATTCATATGTTAAAGCTTTTGAAATCAAAATACAAAGTTACGCTATGTAAATTTTGATTTAGAATCCTGTGGATTTAAATGCAGACATTAAGATCTGAATGTTTCTTGTTAAAATTTGGCATTCTAGGACACCTAATAGTATGCACATATTTTTTGTGTATTGGTTTTATGAATTGCAATATTTGCATCTTAGATTTTTTTGATTTGAAATTTAAATGCTACACTTTTCGTAGTGAAGATAATTTGATGTGAGCTTTTACCACTGTAAGAACATTGCCAGTTGCAACTGAGACATGTTTTGGTCTTGTTCTAGTTGGTCAGCCAGTGCTAGTGGTGGTATAAGGATGGTTATAGAGTTGATGTTGACATTCCGGATGGCAGATGGACCGGTGCTCTTAGCTTCCATGACATTTTGATCTTTGACACAGAACACTGGTAATATTGCATATTTGGATGCGTAATAGCTAATTTTTCTGGATGTTTTGCCAATATTGACAACTTCTATCAATTCTTGTGCTACATTATCTTTTTCCACATGATGGCCATATGTGTTTCTATGTTACTACTTGCTTAGGTGTTGAACTTGTAAATCCATGGTATTCTATGCATATACGAGCTAATTTTGGTTAGGCCTATCTGCCAATCTATTTGGCTAGGTGTTTATGAGTCATGCACTTTGTAATTGATATAATTTTTTCCAATAACTTTGTATCCCCTGGATTTATTTGGAGTTCGATGTCTTTGATTTGGTGTCATATGGTCAATTTTGTATATGCATAATCAGTTCAGGACTTAAGTTCCTTTTATCATTGATGTTTGTTTTCTCTGCTTACTTAATGGTAGGTGGTGGGCTCCTTCAAAAACTGATCCCGTAAAGTCACCCATGATTTTCTTTGAAAATGGTCAACCGATGATCCCTCCAGTAGCTACTGAAGTTGGCTTTGGCAAGGCATTGAAACACATGGTATGGAGCAATGGAGTTATTTTTTCAAAATCATATTAAGTTTCTGTTGCTGTAATTATGTTTATAATCCACCTTGAGTCTCAGGGGGTGGTGTCTATTAATAGGAAGTGGAAAACTTTTTTGAAACTGCCCTTATACGGATAGAAGTCTGCATGCACCCTAATGCTAAAAAAATTCCAATGCTTGTGCTCACAAATTTCTTTCCTATGCATTCTAGGTGCAATATGTTGATAAGGGAATGCAACTTGGTGGAATCAATTTCTTTTGTGCACAATCACCAAGACATTTTGAATGAGGTGATTAGGACCAAGGGGGATCTTGCCCTCGATTACAGCCATTGTTGCTTCATCATGTGAGTTGCATTAGAGTTGTGCATTTGAATGTATAGTTCCATCTTCTTCAAAGGATATACGATGTTGCCTTCCTTTGAAAATATATTTTTTTATGTCAACCCATTGTTAGATACTTTGTTGGTTTGACTTGTATACTGCAATATTATGAAAATTTGTCAAATTTTGAATTTTCCTTTCAGGTTGAAGAGTTATTTTATGTGAAGAACAATGGGACAAATGTGGAATCACATCTGGTGAATCACTATGTCTTCAAGGTAGTTGAGGGGTCTAATTTTCATATATTGGATATAACTCGCATGAGTGAGTTTAGAGCAAATGCCCATCCATCGATAACTGGTGGAAAGAGACACGATGACTATATGCATTGGTGCTTACCTGGAATAACAGATACTTGGAATGACATGTTGATTATGTATTTAAACAAAATTAAGTCTCGAAGCTTATTTACCATAAATTAGTTTGTTAAAGCTAGTTTCTCTTTTGGCTTTATTATCTGTTAGTTTGCTAAAAGTTGGCTTATCTTTCAGCTTCTTGTGATTTTTGTTTCTGTTGAGTTAGGTCCACTGGGTTCGATCATTGTATGTTCATGAACCATACTGGCAATGATACAAGTAGGCTTTCAAGAAGGAATGGGAAGATCACAATATAATGTAAAGATCTGTATTAAGATTTGAGTTGTTAATGTCTCGACTTTTTTAAGCGATTCAGAGTAATCTTTTATACAGTTGGTATTGAGTAAAAAGTGATAGATCAATGTGACAAAAGGATCTAACAGTATTAGGGTAATGTAAATAGTTGAAATATGACAATCATTTTTATTTTGGAAACCTAAGGACATGGTAGTATGAAGCATGGATGCTTAGTTCTTTATTTATTACCTTTACCTTGGGGAAAAAAAATGTTAAGGTGTTAAGAAATTAATGGTTTTTTTAATCATTAAAATTAAAAAATTATTAAATTAAAATAAAATTTGAAAAAATGGAAAAATAATGAATAAAAAATAATATACTATCTGTGACATTTTTTGTATAAACGTCACAGAAAGCAATCCGCGACGTTTCCTAAAACATCACGGAATGTGAATTTCTGCGTCGTTCCAAAAAACGTCGCGAAAAGACCAATCTGTCAGTGACGTTTTTTAGAACGTCACAGAATGTTTGTGTTTTTTGTGACATTTTATGAGAAATGTTGTAGAAACCTTTTGCTTACACTACATTCTGCAATATTTTTTAAAACGTCACAAATTGTATTTGTGACTTTTTTGAGATTTTGTTATGTTTTTTAAACGTCACAAATTGTGTTGTTTTCTTATAGTGTTTATCAATACCGGTTAATACCAGGTACCGTTTTGCATAATTTTTTAAATTTATAAAATAGTTCCTAAAATTTTTAAATTTTGCAAAATAGTTCATTGGTATATTGTACAATTGTACTGTTTATAAGTTTACATCAACCATGTCTCCAAAAAATCATAATAATAAATATAGTTACAATTAATATGAAATAAAAATGATTTTTAAATATTTCACATATAAATAATTAACCACAATTAATATGAAAAAAGACAATCATAATCATACAAATATAAAATTAAGAATAATATAAAGTATTTAAAATATTACAATAATACAATTTCATCATTTTAATTAATAATGATTACATCAAAACATCCAATAAAAAGAACAATAAATATCTTTAACTCTCAAACTATTACAATTTACAACAAGAGTTCGTAATGAAGAAACAATCAATTAGAAGTTAAACTTGAAACAAAAACATTTATAATTACATTACATATATAGAATTTAACATAAACATCAAATATAAGTAAAATTAAAAGAAGAGGAAAAACAAAAACCTGTAACGAAATTCAATCGTTTACGAGAGGATAAATTTATTCCTTTTCTTGGAGTGGATAAATTTAAATGTGCTCTAGTTTCGTTCATAGCCTATTACACTCACATATTGACATAAAATCCGAATGCAAACCTTTTCAATTCTAGGACACCATTTCCAAATTGATCCCACTAAAAAACTGTAACAAAAGTAGCGTTATAAACACAATAAAGTGTTAATTAATTTCAACAAATAAAAAAGGGAACAACTAATACCTGGAGAAAGTTTTCCTCTTTTTTTAATAGCAATTGACATTCCAAAATTCCCATAAGACAACTTATAAAGCTCCATTTGTGAGTTTCAGAGATCTTGCATCGTGTCAACGCTAACAATTGGTGTAATAGTTAAAAGCATTCCTCTATTAACTTCAGCTTGCTCAGTAAGATCTAGTCTAAAATAGACACTAGGATTAAAAAATGTCTCAGCTACAAACAACAGAGGAAAAAGTTATCTTTCCCTTATCTCATTAATGATTGAAAGTTATGGTTTGTACAAAGAAGACCTATGTTTCAGATTGACCTTGATTGCTTCCGTCGCTTTCTCCATGGCATCAAAAAAATATAACCCATTGTTGACTTTTCTTCACTATCAGCCAAGCGAAGCACCCTCACTAAAGACTCACAAACTCCGATAATAAATTAGCATTAAGACCAAAATTCTCTATCTTTCAATATAATTTTACAAACCTCCACTCCAGCAATAGACTTAGCATGTTGAGATGCAATTCACTTATCATTTGTAAACATTTGTCTTAATTCTTTCTTCATCGTAACAAAAGACTGAAGAGATAAGAAATTTATTGCAAATCTTGGCACAGTAGGATGACACAAATTTCTATCATTGGTAAATTCATTTCTCTTAAAATTCAATACCCATACACGATTATAAATGAAGTTTCTCACCTTTTTAGCTTTCTGCATACTCTCATCAATAACATGAAAATATCTAGGATCTCCTATATTCTCCAGTATTAAGTTAATGCAATGTGTAACACAAGGAGTCCAAAAAAAGAATTATATGTATTTTGCAACCTTTTTCTGCCACTTTATAAGAGGAATCATTGTTAGTAATGAACTGAATAATATTTCCTAACCTTACTTCATTTACAACTTCATCAAATATCGCAAACAAAATCTCAATATTCCTAATAAGGCTAGATGCATCAATAGATTTCAAAAAGATAGAATCATTTGTAGAATAAACCAAAAGAATAATAATTGGCTCTTATCTCCTATTTACCCAACCATCACACATGATTGAACATCCATAAGTACCCCAATTCACTCTTATTTCTACCAAATAACTTCTAATTTCAGAAACAGAACAACTCAAAAGTTTACCTCTTAAGTCATCAATCGAAAGACCTTTGTATCCCAAACCATAAGAGGCTATGGCATCTATCATAGGTTGATAATAATAAAACTGAGAAGCATTAAATGATGAACCTGTATCATAATCTAGCTACTGCCATATCAACATTGTGAGTTGCATCTCTTGATTGCATTGCACTAAGAATTGAAGGTTGGGCTCCAGGAATTGTTCGTTGTGCAAAGAAACTAGTCACCTGCCTTTTTCTCTTCCTCACATTAGGTTTAGGTACTTCTTCTTGGGCCTAAGATAGAACACTACCAGTACCACTACCACCACTAACATTGTCACGTTCATCATTTCCACAATCACCATGGAAACTAGAAAACGAACTTCCACTACTAATTTCAAAATTCAACCTTTCCTTTTTATCTCTCTTATGTTGATTTTCATCAATCAATGTTTTCATTTGCTATTTCACATCTTGACTTACTTTTTTGTAGGGTTCCACATCTCCTTTAACCCCAACTAAATGTTTCTTTAATTGGGTGATTCCTCCACATTTCAAATGGTTATTATAAAATAAGCGAATAGTATGGTTCCTCATACCGGAAACCAATGTAACATGAGCCCAAGCTAGATCATTGTATCTTCCTGAGTGGGTTGATCAGGAGTACTTGAACTTCTTTCCATTTATCTGTAAAAATAAATGAATACATATATCAAAATAAATAACACATTATTTTATTACATAATATGCATATTCATCTTATATTAAATAACTCATTTTGTATGATTACATTACACACAATTCAATTTTATAGAACACAATTCACTATAAGTCAAAAACTAACAATTCAATTATTCAACATATATAATTACACAAAACATAAATAAACAATTTTCATTTCCGACAATTACAAAACATACATAAACAATTTTCATTTCCAATAATCACAAAACATTCATAAAACAATTTTCATGTCCAACAATTTTAACAATTTCCATTTGCAATAATCACAAAATATTCATAAAATAATTTCTATTTCCAATAATCACAAAACTTACATAAACAATTTCCATTTCCAATAATCACAAAACATTCATAAAACAATTTCCATTTCTAGCAATCACAAAACATACATAAATAATTTCCATTTCAAATAATTACAAAACATTTATAAAACAATTTCAATTTCCAACAATCACAAAACATACATAAATAATTTCCATTTCCAATAATTTTCAACAATTTCCATTTCTAATAATCACAAAACATTAATACAACAATTTCCATTTCCAACAATTTTCAACAATTTTACATTTCCAATAATCACAAAACATTCATAAAATAATTTCCATATCCAACAATTTCCATTTCCAATAATCACAAAACATTCATCCAACAATTTCCATTTCCAATAATCACAAAACATTCATAAAACAATATCCATTTCCAATAATCACAAAACATTTATAAAACAATTTCCATTTCTAACATCCACAAAACATGCATAAACAATTTTCATTTTCAACAATTTAAAGTCAAAGTTTCAAACATAAGAATCAAGTTGAAGGGTATTTTATGATTTACATAATTGCCAAATAATGAATGACATATCTTATACAATTGTTCATACACATCTATTTATAACATGATGACCAAGTTGAAGGATATATTCATAACATCATAATCAAGTTAAAGGATATATCTTCTTTGGAAATGTTTTTTTCTCTTATTTAAAGCTTTGAATCTTCTTTTCATTTCTAGCAAACCATAATTCTATATACACCATTCTATATTTGGTTCTTAAATATATAAGTTGCTTTTACGATTTTTAATTGACATTAATAAGTCTAAGTATAAATGATTGGAACCTACAACATGTTCACAATTTGAAAAAAAAAGTTCTTTTTATGATACATTTATTACGTCACTACTTTCACACATTATCTATTATAAATATTTATGACACCTCATACATATATATTACCAATTAATTCAACATATTTTATACTCAATTAATTATTTACCCAAAACTAATACCCAAATACTATCATTAACTACAACCAAATTATTATTAATTTACAATTGCATAATTCAACTAATTATTTACCTAAAGTCAATACCCAAATACTAAAAATGAAATACCATTTTACAAATTTTAACAATGTGTTAATTAATGATTTAAGTCTTTGCAAGTTTGCAACTTTAATATTCTAGGTTTAAAATTTTAATTTAAGTTATTTCAACTTTCAGCTTACAAACTTTCAATTGAATCAATTGAATTCATCAACATCATCACATATTCACAGTAGGTCGTGCATTTCATTCATCCAAACTCCTGTCATAAATTTCTCTTAATCGGATAAACTTAAACCAATCTTCATAACCAAACTAGAAATCAATCAAACAATAATTCAACTCTAGTATCCAATCTAACCCACGCAAATCACAAAAACAAGACAACACCGTGACTTATTCAATTCAACTCTAATATTCAAATCACAAATGACAAAATTGTGAATCATTCAACTCTAATATCCAACCTAGATCCACGCAAATCGCAAATCACAAAACCAAGCTCCAACCAATTCATAAATCCAAGATCCAATCAAATCACAAAATTTAATTCCAACTTTCAACATCAAAGTTCCAACCGATTCATAATAAAAAATGCAATTAAGAAAAAATTTGAAAACTCAAAAAACACACCCAAAAACCAATTCACAAGCTTCAAGTTTTAGGTTAGGTCTTCGGGTTAGGTGATAGATCATAGCTTCAGGTGTAGATATGGGCAAGCGGGGGCATTCTATCCTCCTTTAGACATTCAGTGGTGGCGATGACGTGAGGTGGTGGTCCTCGTGGAGGAGGGTTAAAGACGGTGGCATCTTTGAGGGACTTCGCATGGAGAAGCTAAGGATCTTTGTCCTCTAATGCTGGTGTGGATCGGGGAGGATGAGGGAAGGAACAACAACTCCAGAGAGGGACTAGTATCGTCGGAGATGAAGAGGAGAATGAGAGAGAGAGAACGGCGGTGGTGAGTGAAAGTGAGAGTCGGTGAGAGAGAGAGAGAGAAAAATGAGAAGGAAGTTTTAGGAGACGCAGCAGAGACAGGGGGTCGCTTTAGGTTTAAATTTCCAAAAGTTGCAAATAGGTCCCTGGTATTTTCCAAATATATGGTACCAATCGGTATGTAGTCAATATTTTAGATACCGGTCGGTACCAAACAAAAAATAGCAGCACTGATCGCTATCGCTAGGCGGTACTAAAGGAACGAATACTGTTCCATTTTCTGGCTAGTATAGTAAATACTAGCCAGAATCGGCTAGTACGGAACGGTGTTCGTTCCTTCTAATGCAATATATATAAACGCAAAAGAGTAATGTATAAATTTAAATAAGGTGTAGTTGATTAATAAATTGAAATTTTAAGAAGGGTATTGAGGAACACAAATTCTCTTTTCATTAGTTCTAACCACTTTTTTTTTAATTCACAAAAACTAGTATTTAAAAAAAGGTTTAAAACTATTGTTTTAGTGATTCTCATGAGTTGATTAAATTACCTTTAAATATTATCAAGTAATTTATAATATATTTAATCAGTATAGTTTATGATAGTTATAAAAACTATCAATTAATTAGATAATTGATATATGAATTGCGAATTAAACGTCAAGTAAGAGCGTATTGTGTTATGTCTCTTCTACAATGGTTCACAAACATAAATTCTTTATATTTTTAATTTAAGAACATAATTTTTTGACAAGAGAATATATTGGTATTTACGTGATATTAATTTGTATCTTACAATCTGTCGATTATTTGTTATAACTAATGTATAATATTATTATATTATTTAATAAAATTTATTATTCATCTTTATATATTTTGTTAATTATATTTAATACTTAATATTAAAGATTAAATAATAGAATTAATTAATGCGTAATTAAAATTATGATGACTATAAGATTTAGTTTATATCTAGGTATTATTCTAAAATATTTTTGGATATAGTTTTACTAAAATGAGATATTAATAGAATAGTAAAATTACCATATATTCTATTCTTAACAAAAAATAATTGATCTTATAAATTAAAGTATGAAAAGATTGAAAAATGTACGAACGCTTAATAGATAATAGTTTAGTGAGTTGAATCAATTATGAGGATCTCGAATGAGATATTATTTGTGTGTTTGTTGATGTCCTTATCATAATTGTTGTATAATTGATACTTATATTAGATATTATTAAATTATTTCATATAGAAATTGCTACATTTTAGTACTACTTATGACATTATATTTTAGGTAATCGGTAAGTGATACTTGGGTATTGTATAAATTATATAGAAATAATTTAATAAGACAATAAAAGATCTATCACTCTAAAATAATTAGAAAAATATCATATTATTCTTGATTAGTAATGGTTTAAATAAATCTCTAGTGAAAGTAAACTAAAAATTGAAAATAGTGTTTTTGGATATTAATTATAAATTTATTGATAATTAGTAAGTGTAAATGTATTTGAATTTAAATAGAATAGGCATTAATTTCATTTATTTTGTCCAATTAAAATATTAAATGACGAAAGAATTAAATTATATGTTATAACCATACACGGACAAATTAGATCAAACCATTTTATTTTTCCTAATATTTGGATGGTTATTGACATGTTACTCAATGTCAATCGTAATCAATTGTAACACACCACAACCATAGAGCATATACCCGAACATCCAGAGGACATTAAAAAATATACCCTATGAGAATGCCATGTTAGAGCAATCAAGTTCACTATTATGGCATCATACAAAACATAAGTGATCATAAGTTCAACATTTCTCATTTCATTCACAAGCATCATTTACATTGTCATTACATCTCATAATCCATATATGTACATTACAAAAACATCTGAGAGTTTACTATTGTTTACAAAATATCTAATATGAAATGAGATGCTAACAGAAACAATCTATCTAAACTCCTCAGACATCAGCTGACCAGGCCTTTGAGCCATTCCTGATTCCAAAATTGACAATACTAGATTGCCACTAGTTGCCTGAGAAGTTAGGTCTCCTCAGTACCTGAAAAATAACGTTGCAATTTTGATGAGTTTTGCAAACTCAGTGAGAGAACCATCATCGATGTGCTCACTTGAGTCAAAACACAACATCACAAGTATACAACCAAATTCACAAGTATATCACATTAGCTTGAATCAATTCTCATACAATTTTGTATACCAAATCACACTATACATCATATCTCAATAAGCACATTATAATACAAACATGTCATATAATATTTTCAAAACAATCCAATCTTTCACCTCAATCATTCATATCATCAACATGTATACAAGTATTACAGATCATTATATCAACACAATTCAATACTTTTTTTTTTACAATCATTCACATGTACACAAATATAGCATAACATTATATCAACTCAATTTAGTCATTCTTTACAATGATTCATATGATGTATGTAAAGATATATTTGCAATGAACATGAGACTCCACTTTCAATTTTATTTTATTGTGACCGAGTACCTATTTAACTGTCCCGTATCTATTATAGATACCGGGTTCATTTCAGATACTGTCTTGTACCTATTGTTGATACCGAGCTCATTAATCGTTGAGCCTGTGGCTTTGTGTGCATATTTTTTAGCTTAATCTCTTTTTCACGTTGGTCACTTTAGTCACAACTCCTTTATCTGATCATGCATATCAATGTAATGAAAATACATCAAATAACATATTATGCTATCAATAACTCTCATTTAGTGTGCACAGTCATATAGCACATTCATCGGATCTAAGTTTGGCATTCAACATATAGTTGATAATACAATTTTCATATTCACATTCAATTTGCAAACTCTTCCAATATAGTCCCGAATATCAAACTCCTCAGACCATCAATGTTTGAAATTAACACAGTCATATCAGTAACAGTTCAATATCTAACAGTTAATTAAGAACAATTCAAATATAGTGAGTAAACATTTAGGCTAACTCACAGTATACTCCAGATAGCTATTGCTTTGATGAGCCGACAATGTCTGGAAGCTGTTAGTCAATTTGTGCTTCTAAATCATACAATACACACATATGTACACATTACTAACTTATTTAATCAAATATGTACTCAATCATACATATATATATATATGTGTGTTATGCTCAATGCATGCTCAATTGACTTTCCCAGGTATGCATTTTTATACATAGATCTTAACTATTCAATTTGTGCTTATACGCCCTAAGACCATTCAAACATCATATTTTGTATACTACCATTTTGCAATCAGGTTTGTACCTTTAAGTTAGCTTGATTTATTCCAAATCCATTAACCATACTTTAAACTTATCTTTGAACATTTTCATGATAAAAAAGCCTCTCATAATCCACACATAATTGTTACTTTAAATCTAGAATTTTAGCAAGCTAGATCTATACATTCACCAAACCTTTTCCAGCAATATATATTCATACATGTACCCAATTCTCATTCATAATTACCCTATGTTCTTCAATGCTCATTCATCCATACCTTATACACATTATTAATGTCCTTAAGATAATTTTTGCATTAAAATAATTCATTTATTCCTTTAACAAATCAAATTTTCCATATTTGAACTCAAGCACATCAAAACAGTCCATTCTTTAGGTTATGACATCAATTAATTACATAAACTTATCAAGCTCTTAACCAATTAATCAAGAAACAATCTAGGCTGATTACTAGCCTTAATCAAGTCCAAATTTACCAATTTAGAGTGAAAATTCTCAGCTGGTTCAAAATGTACACAAGGCTGAAAATGAAATTCCAAAATTTGTCATCAACATCACTAATGCGTGTAACTTTACTACCTTCAATACTTCACGAATTTTACAAGCTCAAAGACATCACTAAAACCTAAAATTTTCCATATATCATGTCCTTTAAGTTTAATTCATTTCAAGTTAATTTAACTTCAATATTGTTTACACTAAGGTTTATAAAATTATGCTCACTTATGACATTAACAGTCACTTTTTATAAACACACCTACAACTCTAATTTTCTAGATTCAAGAACACTTCAATAACACCTATCTTTACCATGAATCCACCTTCATTTATAATTCAGATCTCAATATAATTCATCTGTAAAACAACCTAGAACCTACGATTTTTATACATCAAGATCAAAACATAATAGTATCAATTCATGTATCATTTTCTAGCACACTGCATCATCAACATCATATACAATCCATCCCAATTAAATCATCTTAATCTTTCTATAAAAACATGTCATAAAGATCAATCTTTTACTTTCTTTCTATCTTAAATTACAACTCAAAGATCAAGCCAACTTAGCTCCCTATGCATGCAAGATCATCATCAATTCAAGGTAGAAATAGGCTGGTTTTCGGCTAGGATAAAAGACCATAACAGGAACAAAAATTTTCTTGTTCTATGACTATCTTGTGAAGGATAAAAGAATGGATCTAGTGTAGCAATTTAGCAAGACTTAAGCCAAAATACAGAGATCTGAGATGAGAGCAAGTTTTGGTGTAGAGAGTGCAAAAAAAGAAGAGAAATGAATTCAGTAGAAACTTTTTCAGCATTTGTTTAATTTAACTAGGTGCAAGGTGTCATCTTCTTAGATTAACATTTGTGCTTAGGCATGTACTCCATTTGTCAAGTATATATGCTGCCTTGTGTCACTTAGTTACTTTGTCCATTCGTCACACAACCATTGCTACCATTTGTCAATTAATTAGCTATGTCATTTGTCACTTAATTTTCCATGCCAAATGTCACTAATTCATAGGCTTAGTCATCCTAATTTTTCATGTGTCAATTTATCTTACCACTTAGCATTTGTCCTAGACCAAATGTACATTTTTCTTATAAAAATGTACATTTTAATTCATCAATTTTCCAATTATGACAATAAATTCCAAGTTTACTGATTATAGTCCACTAAACCAAAATTTAAGACATAAATAAAACACAATTCACATCATGATCATTTTAAACCTTTCATACCCCAAAATAAGTCAATTGAGTGCATATATTATCTTTACAATGTGTATTAGTTCATAATTCATTTTTGTATGCTAATGATATGCAAGTGAATGAAATGAAATTCATGAATTCTCAATGATATGGCCATGTGAAGTATTCTAGGGTTTTAACTGTTAATATGGAAAATGGGTTATTACATAAGGACAGCTCATTTGCAACTCCTTATACTGCTCCCTCGCTTTATATAAAGACTCCATATCATTTTGCTAGAAATTGATAATTTCATTTATTAGTCTCGTTGTCTTATTTAGAGGGAAATACTTATCTAGAAAAACTTGCACTAACTGCTTCCAAGTTATGATGTTAGCTGGGTGGAGAGAATTCAACTAGGCCTTAGCTCAATTCCTAAGTTTAAATGGAAAGAGTCTCATCCTAATAGCTTCCTCCAACATCCTAATATATTGGAAGGTGTCACAGATTTATAAGAAATTAGCTAAATGAGCATTGGGATCCTCATTGGCTAATCCGTATAATTGCACATTGGTTCACAACATGTTTAACAATTATGGTTTGATCTCAAATGTATTCGCTTGCATCGATGGTCGTGTAATCCCTTGATGATGGGCTTTGAGTTGTGGCCTCATGACATCCATAAGGGTTCGTCATTCTCCATGATGCATTTCCTCCACCATCATCCTTTCAATCTCTTTTTAGTGTTCAACTCTTGAGATTCTCCATTTTTGTTTGGTGATATTCAAGTTGATGTGTCATCTACTTTATGACCAACTTTTATTTTTCTTTTTTGTATTTTTATAAAAAAAGGAGAAAAAAACCGTATAAAATAAGAATTAAACTAATCTACGCCTCCTCAGTGATGGCACCAAAAACTTGATCGTGTCATTTAAGCTTTAAAATTTATAAGCCCTTAAATACTGCAAGCGCATGGATCGTGACTCTAGTATAAAAGGTGTCGATCTCACGAGGAAGAGGATTAATCTAATCCTAAAATCTAAGGTTGTTAAAGACGTTTCCAAAATAGCAACCCCACTGACTAAGTTTTGATGAATTAAAAGAAAGATTAACAAACACTCCTGTACTTTCATTACCAATAAAAAGTGATGGCTTTATAATCTATAATGATGCTTCGAGACAGTGATTAGGGTGTGTTCCCACATAGAATGATAAGGTTATAGCCTATTCTTCTAAGAAATATGAGTGAAACTATCCCACCCATGACCTAGAGCTAACAACGATGGTTTTTGCAATGAGAATATGAAGGCATTACGTATATAATGTTCTTTGTAAAATTTTCATAGATCACAAATGTCTACAGTATTTGTTTACTAAAAAAGACCTAAACATGAGACAGAGGAGATGGTTGGAATTAATAAAGGATTATAATTGTACGATGGAATACTACCCTGGAAAAGCCAATGTAATAGTTGATACATTAAGTAGGAGACCCACCAGCTTAATAGAACAACTAAAGACAATATACCTTCCACTTTTAATGTAAATGAGATCACTAAGAGTTAGATTGATTGTAGCAGACTCGGGAGCATTGGTGACTACATTTAACATTCGTCCCATTTTGTTGGACAAGGTTAGAGAGAGACATAAACAAGATCCCCAGTTGATGAAGTTCAAAATTGAAGTTGAGAATAGGTAGAGGACGGAATTTACAATACAATAAGATGGTACTATAAAGAGAGGGAAACGATTATGCATACTGGATGTAGGAGACCTAAAGAGAGAAATCTTAGAGGAAGCTCACTCCTTAGCTTATGCTACGCATCTAGATAGCAAAAAAATGTACCACACCCTCAAGGAACATTGTTGGTGGAGAGGAATGAAGAAAGAAATAGTAGAATTTGTTGCTAAATGTCTAACATGTCAATAAGTTAAAGCAGAACATTAGAAACCTGTAGGGATGATACAACCCCTCCCAGTCCCATAATGGAAGTGGGAAAAGATTACTATGGACTTCATAGTAGGGCTTTTATGGAGTCAGAGGGGGCACAGTACTGTATGAGTGATCGTGGATAGGTTAACAAGTCCGCACACTTCCTTTCAATCAGAAATGATTACCCCTTAAATAAATTAGCCTAGATTTATATGGATGATATAGTGAGGCCCATGGTTTACCATGTAACATTCCGTCCCCATATCAAGGGTTAGAACCCCGATTTCAATAATGGAGAGAATAGTAATGTGAGAGTTAGAAAAATTTACATTTTATGC
This sequence comes from Erythroxylum pedicellare, assembly GCA_027563575.1. Lineage (NCBI taxonomy): Eukaryota > Viridiplantae > Streptophyta > Magnoliopsida > Malpighiales > Erythroxylaceae > Erythroxylum > Erythroxylum pedicellare. The sequence continues at coordinate 23,313,778 of JAOQMP010000208.1, read as the reverse complement.
TCAGCAGAATGTCAGCATATATGCATGTGAATTTGAATCTTTGCACACATGAAAATAATTGTACATGCACTTATTAACATTTCGGGTATATTGAATAGTAATGGGATAGATTGGGTATTGTGGTTATAGTGAATGAGTATAATGAAATGGAGTAGAAAGAGTTGAAATAAAATTTAAATATTGGATTTAGTGAAGGAAAATACATTAGAGAAGTTTACTGAGAATTTCTAGTATGGGAGTTTAGATGGTGAACTACAAAGTTACGATCCTTGCGAGTGGAGATGTTTATAAGTATAGATAGTATCGTCTGTGATGACGTCATATTATATGTGATGACATCATTTCGTCTGTAAAGATGCATCGTCTATAAAGATGTATTGTCTGTAAAGACGTATCATCTGTGATGACATCATTTCGTCTGTAAAGATACATCATCTGTGAAGATGCATCGTCTATAAAGATGCATCGTTTGTAAAGACGTATCATCTGTGATGACGTCACATCGTTTGTGATGACGTTATTTCATCTATAAAGATGCATCATCTGTAAAGATGTATCGTCTATAAAGACGTATCGTTTATGATGATGTCACATCGTCTGTGATGGCGTCATATCATCTTAAGAGTTGCATTGTCTTAAGTTGACTCCGCTTCGTCTTAAGAGTTGCATCGTCTTAAGTTGACTTTGCTTCGTCTTAAGTTGACCATCTGTATCGTCTTAGGTTGACTTTTGCTTCATCTTAAGTTGACCATCTAAATCGTCTGCTTTTCCATTCGTCTGCTATTTGCATTCGTTTGCTTTTTCAAATCATCTGCTTTCCATTCGTCTGCTTTTTTTTTCGTTTGCTTTTGCATTCTTCTACTCTTTGCATTCGTCTGTTTTTTTTAATCGTCTGCTTTTCCATTCATTTGCTTTTGTATTCGTTTGCTCTTTGCATTCATCTGTTTTTTCGAATCGTCTTCTTTTGTTTTCATCTACTTTTGCATTTGTCTACTTTTTTGAATCATCTACTTTTATTTTCGTTTGCTCCTTGCATTCATCAGGTTTTTCAAATTGTCTGCTTTTGCATTCATATGCTTTTTGTTTAGTCTTATATGGGCAGAACCTTGATGGATTCTTTCAGCCATAACTTTGTCGTCTGACCTTCAAATGACCTAATTTTTGAAGCATTGGATTCATCAAACCTTTCTCTATCTCTCTCCATAGAAATTATAGCCTTTTCTTTTAACTCAAAAAATATTGATCTAATAAAAGTAAGGATATCGGTTAGAAGAGCATGAACTAGATATTTTACTGAACATATCCTATATTTTGATGATATACGGATCTATAGGATTCCAAATAAGATGGTTTTGATTTGGGATAAGACATAGGGAAACATTTTCTAGAAGAAAGTGTTACAAAATGACTTTAGTGTCGAGGTCAAAAAGAACATGTACAGTTGACCCGAAATGATGTGTTATGGAAAAAATCTGAAAGTGAGTAAGGGGTTATGATTTGTGAGTACAGTGGTTTTATTAGGTCATAAACCTAAGTGTAATTATACTTAAGTGAGTTTTAATAAAGGAAAGTGGATAAGTGGATAAGAAATGGACAGATGTCTTAGCTAAAGTTAAGATTTTTATTGTCTTAAAAGGCTAGTTGTTTTCCTTGTCCTCATCCTTCTTGAAACTTCTTTCTTTAGAGTTCCTCCAATCCAGAGCTTTTCATCAAATATTCACCAAAGTTAAACCTTGCTTTTCTCTGTTTTTCATCACTTCCACTCTAATATTTCTTTCTTCTATTCCAAGAAAAATTGAACCTCCCTGTCAACTTTCAAATTGATGTACATGGGTGTATGAGGGATTAGGGATACGTGATTTTACAGAGATTAGAGCTTCAAACAAATCAAGTGTCCGCGTTCAGGCATTTCCAGAATTTGAAAGCAAATGCTATTTTGGAGCATACTATGAGTAGATTGAGGTGGTCTCACTTCATTGTTTGCTTTATTTTAATTTTGTATTAATTGACTACTGAATGTGATTGATTATGTTGGTTTTCAGACAGGAGGTCCGATGATTGTGATGTTTGATTTGAATATTGAAGTGCTACTTGAATGTGAATCAGATGAACTAAGTGTACATAACTTGATGATAAATGTGTTTTGAATGAGCATTTGCATGGAAGTGAAGTGTGATTCTCAACTTAATGTTGAATACTGAACTAGGGTCCGATGATATGGGAAAGTGATTGAATGGGATTATGTAATGTGAGTAATGCATTCCATCTCATGAATGCATAAAATATAATGACAGTTGTGACTAGAGTAGCCACCAAAAGTGAAAAAAAGCTTAAAGCTCAGAAAGTGAAAATGAGCCTCGAGCTCAAAAGTAATTAAGAGCCTAAGGCTCACTATGTATAATGAGTCATGTATCCCCCAAGCGAATAAGGAACAGTTAGTAATGAGCCCGATATCTAATGGATACGGGACAATTTAGGCACTCAGTCACAACAAATTCATCATCATCATCATCACCCAATCCGAAATCCCGCAATGAAGCGGGGTTTGGGGAGGTTCGATAGTACGTAGCCTTACCCCTACATAGTAGAGAGGCAGTTTTCGGTGGACCCACATGCAAATGAGACAATATACGAATGATGCAGGTTATAGAAACAATACGTTTAAAATATAAAATAAATGAAAATACAAGTAATGGGGAATATCTGAAGGATGCCAGATCTGCGAGAACCTAATAGGCTACAAAGTCCTGCCAGGATGACCCTCCACTATCCCCCCGCACCTGTCGTGCAATCTACGCATTGTGACACAACAGCTCCTAGTAACTGTTATACTGATTCTGGGTATCTGGAACAGTTAATCCTTTACCCTTATTCGATCACGCCAAACTTTTCTATTTCTAGCTACTACCTCATTAAGGGCCAACTCTGACATATCCTCCTTGATCACTTCCTGCCAATTTTTGTAAGGCCTACCTCTTCTCCGCTTATATTCACTAAGTGTTATTCCCTCACAGCTTTGTACCGAAGCGTCGTAGGGACTCCTACGCATATGTCCATACCACCTAAGCCTAGTCTCTCTCAACTTGTCAGCAAAGCTGGCTACCTGTAGTCTATCTCTCACCACCTGGTTCTAGACCTTATCTCTCCTTGTAATGTCACATAACTACCGAAGCATACGCATTTCTGCGACCAATAACTATCTTATATGCTTACGCTTGGTAGGCTAACACTCTGCCCTATATAACATGGTTGGACGAATCACCGTTTTATAAAACTTCCCCTTGGGTTTTAAAGGAATCTTCCTGTCATATAAAACTCCTAATGCACTCCTTCATTTGGCCCAGCCTGATCTAATACAATGTACTATATCGGCATCGATATTACCATCACTCTGAATGACAGACCCGAGGTACTTAAAACTCTTCCTCTGTGGTATGATGTCGGTACCAATTGCTACCACCACCTCATGCACCATCTGGTTTCCTTAAAAGTTTCATTCTAAATACTCTGTCTTAGACCTGCTCATTTTAAAACCTTTCAACTCTAACGCATCTTTCCAACAGTTTAACTTGGCATTGACCCCCTCCTTGGTCTCCTCCACTAGGATAATATAGTCCACAAATAACATACACCGAGGTACCTCACCTTGAATATGTTTGGTAATTTCATCTAACACTAAAGTGAACAACAAAGTGCTTAACGTAGATCCTTGGTAGAGACCAACACTAATAGAAAATGCTTCCGTGTCCCCTCCTATCGTCCTTACGCTAGTCAATGCTCCTTCATACATATCCCTAATTACTTTAATATAGGTGATAGGAATGTCCTTGGCCTCTAAACACCTCCATAAGAGGTCTCTAGGAACCCTATCATATGCCTTCTCCAAATCAATAAAAACTATATGCAAATCTCGTTTTCTTTCCTTGTAACATTCCATGAGTCTACGGAGTAGATGTATCGCTTCTGTCGTGGACCTACCAGGCATAAATCCAAATTGGTTGACCGATACAGAAGCAACTCTCCGGATTCTCTTTTCAATTACCTTCTCCCATAGGTTCATAGGATGACTTAATAGTTTGATGCCTCTATAGTTGTGACATTGTTGGATGTCCCTTTTGGCCTTGTAGAAGGGGATCAACCTACTTAATCTCCATTCATCTAGCATTTTGACTTACTCTAAAATGACATTGAAGAGTTGAACTAACCATGCAATACCGATAACTCCTAACTGTTTCCATACCTCTATAGGGATCTTGTCTGGCTTTATGGCCCTTCTGCTCCCCATCACTCTCAACACCTTCGTAATTTTGCCCCCCATCACTCTCAACACCTTCGTAATTTCGCCCCTCGTAATCCTTACCCATGCACACCTGTCATGAACATGCCCCGCAACAGAGGGTTCTCTTAACTCTATGTTGCCCACTATCTCTCTTCATTATACAAGCTATGAAAGTACCTCTGCCATCTCCTCTTGATGTCTTGGGTCTCTGTGAGTACTTATCCTACTTCATCACATATATAACAAACTTGATTGAAATCCTTCGTCCCACGTGCCCTATCTCGAGCTAGCTTGAAAATCTTTTGTGCTCCCCTCAACATATCCAAGTCCCTGTACGTAGTCTTATATGCTTCCCCTCTAGCCACTGCGATAGTTTTCTTAGCCTTCCGTTTTGCCAATCCATACCTTACTCTGTTAATTTCCCTCTCCTTCTTCGTTGAACTAGCTAAAAGATCTTTAAAATCTCTCTTTTTTGCCTTAACCATCCCCTGGACCTCTTCCAACCACCACCAACCTTCCATCTGCCCTCTTCCTTGCCCTTTGGGGACCCCTTTGGATATCCCTAGGTGATTTGTAGCAGCTGCACGCAATATAGAGGCTATACCCGCCCACATCAGGTTTACATCTCTGCTCACAGACCATGTTGCATTTGACCGAACTTGTGTCCTAAATCATTCCATCTTGTCCCCTCTTAGCTTCCACCACTTAATTATATGACAATGTAGGTTAAAAAGCTATGACCTCCATCCTTTAATCCCGAAATCTAGAACCAGTAATTTATGTTAAGTCGATATACATGCATCCGGTAGTACTTTGCAATCTATGCACCATGATCTGGAACGTCTCTTGATAAGGAGATAATCTATTTGTGTCTTGGAGGTGCTACTCTGAAAAGTTACCAAGTGTGCTTCGTTTTTCTTAAAAAGGGAATTAGCTATAACTAACTCATACGCTACGACCAAGTCCAATAAAACAATCCCATTATCATTTCTAATGCCGTATCTGAAGCCCCTATGGGCTCCTGTATATTCATCCGCACCAGCTCCTATATGCCCATTAAAATCACCTCCTAGGATGATCTGCTCCGTATCAGCAAATTGATGCAACACCCCCTCTAACGCCTCCCAGAACAGACGTTTTTGTTGAATGTCTGAACCCGCTTGAGGTGCATATACAACATTGAGAACCACATTGCTAGAAACAAGTTTAGCCACCATAATCCTATCATTTACCCTTGTAATCTCCACCACTCTACTTATAAGTTCCTTGACCACTAGGATACCTACCCCATTCTGCTTCCGTGTACTTCCCGAGTACCATAGTTTGAAACCTCCTATCTCCTTTGTTTTGGCTCCTGACCACTTTGTTTCCTGAATGCAAGCTATTTGTATCCTATACTTATATAAAATGTCCATTAATTCTAAGGACTTACCCGTTAGGGTCCCAATGTTCCAAGAGTTGAATCTAGTTACATCCTCGCCATTTTTATCCCGACAAACTGCACGCACTGACCTGCTCACACTGATTCCAACCGCATGAATCAAAGGCATCCCTCCTGCCTCGAGCCTACACTCGTCCCTCAGGTCTATGACTAAGAAGCCTCTAAAAAACCCGGGCCTAATATTAACACAACACTAAAATATAATTACAGATAAAAATCACAATAGAACTAATCAAAGAAAAAATGTATATATAAAATCTATAAAATATAAAATCTAATAAATTAAAAAAATATTATAATAATAATAATAATAATAATAATAATAATAATAATAATAATAATAATAATAATAATAATAATAAT
>JAOQMP010000208.1:23267709-23285020 GCA_027563575.1 Erythroxylum pedicellare | reverse complement strand
GGTAGTTAGGATTTCTTTATTTGGATAAGCGTTATTTTAACAAAGTTTATCCTATAAGATGGTTAGATTTAATAAGAATAAATCTCAGAGATTTAAATCTAAGATCATATTCTCATCATATTTGGACTCTTTGCACTGCTTATATATTGGACTGTAAACTTTATTTTCATTCAAGAAAATAAAAAATAATTTACCAGTTAATTTTGCAAATACTTAGTCAATCTTTAAAGAAACAAAGATGCAAAACACCATTATTACTAGTTAAGCAGCGAAATTACTCATACAAAACAACTTAAAATTTAATCACGCATTAGGGATTTTCCATTATATGATCAAGTTTAGTATGTGCTACTACAAAATCCTTTCTATTCATAAAGTAAGTATCCTCATAATTCACAATTGGACTAGAATCAATTCAACAAGAATCACTCAATTGGTTAGAAGTCAACTATTGACCATAGTTTGGCTTTTTAACAATATATTATAATCTTCTTTTGTCCTTTCTTCTTAGTTTCCTTCAATAAGAAATTTTTTCATTTTACATCCCACTTGAATTAAACTTCATAAATAAATCAACAACAAACACCAAAAATTGTTATTTCAATAATAAAATCATGCATTTAGCTCAAGCCCTCTTAAGTCTGCAAGGTACTTGTCCTTCCCAAATGAAGAACATTACCTTTTTTCCAGCAAATCGTTCCTTCAACTCTTTGACATGTTCTTGCACTTGAGGGAGCTCAAGTGCCCTCATGAATCGATCTGAGTCAATCCCTATAGGAAACTAATATAACAAAAGTTAATCAAGTATATTCAATACAATAATGGCAAGGTGTTTAGTAATCCTAATGCAACATGTTTAAACGTTGGCATGCTTCATGCAACACCAACACAATTCATTTAGAAAGACAAAATAGTCATATGAAAAGTTTTATTGAAACATACTGCAGCAACTCGTGTCAACCTTCCATGTTCCTCAACTCGTTCAGGTGTTCCCTCAAGGCCAAGAATCCGGGTACGAGCACTGACAAAGTGTCTTGCACAATCATAGGTATGGAATCTAGAAAAACACGATTAGAAATTATTAGAGAGTTGCATGTAAAGGAAAGATTCAAGTTAAGGATATAAAAAATGTTTCTCTAACAATGAAATATGGGCATGAAAGATTTAAAGGATACAAAACAATTTTACGATGAATTCAGTTGAAAAGATAATTTTACATAACACTATCTTTATGTTGAACAAGATTTCAAAGTGGAATTTAATTGCAAAAACTGCCAAATAAAATTAAAGCATTTCAATCCACAAGATTAACTAAAATCCATAGTTTACATTTCTGACAAAACCTTGAGGACTAATTAAATTTGATTTATGTACACAAAAAGGACATAATTTTGCTATGGTGTCAAATTATGATGGGAAAATTTGCATAGAGATGAAAATGCCCCTCTATATAGGCTATGGTTAGATTGTTCGTTGACTGCCCATGTCCCAGTCAAATGTGAGTGTCTCTTCTACCTATACATGTTAAACACCCGTATTCCCAATAATAAGAATTATCAAAGATCAGTAGAAAATCCCAATTATGACATAATATAGTGAATTCATAAGTTCTTTTCCTCGGTAAATATACACAACGGTACAAGTATGGCAAGTTAAAAATTATCTATTGCTTTTAGTAAGGACTGGCCAAAATAGTAAAGTTGCAAGTGACTTGCCATACATGTAAAAAATGTCGCAAACAACTGAAGCTTACCCAACCAGATCTGCCGCAAGAACTGAACGTCGTGGCTCAGACCGGGATGGGAGTGCTCTGTGGATTTCAGAAGAAGGAAATGGTGTATGGAGAAAGCAACCTACTTTCATTTTGCTGTTGTACTCTTTTAGGCATTTTGGCAGGAACATTAGATGATAATCGTGGCACCAAACAACATTACCCTCTTCATAGTGCCTGTTCACAACATCGGCAAACATCTGGTTAGCCTTCTTATGCGGCAAACTGAGATTGAAAACTTCTGGTTGTGGCTAAGCGATCTTCTTGTGGAAGCCCAAGGTAATGCAAAAGAGGCCACAATATGCTGTTGTAGTAGCCATTATAATATTGATGAACAATCTCTTCATCTAGAAATACGGGTATGCATCTCTAGAATAATCGGGGGAGTGCCATTAGAAACATAACATTCACTCCAGTAAATAAAGTTTCCTCAAAATAAAATAAAATGGCATTAATTGAAAAGAAGATTTTGCAAGCGTATCAAAGAAATAAATCAAACGTGTCCAGATATATCAGGATGCAGAACTTGCCTCCTCAGCCAAAGCTTTAGTCAATGCCTTCTGGCCAACCTCATCTGGCACATTTACTCCAGCCCAGCCTATCCATCTTGCCTCAAACTCTTTAACACCTTTGATAATGTCAGACCAAATGTTATTAAGATTTGTACTCAAAAAACATGTTTTATAACAGAGCAAAGCACAAAGACACAAATTCCTATTAACTATAAATAACAAACTGATACTAAAAATCAGTAACTCGAATCAACAAAGCCTCGGTGATAATATGCAGGGTCAACAACTTGAACCGTTTTTCCTTTTCCAAATGTGGAAGGGTCATATTCTGCATCTCTAAGTTCAAGAACCAACCTTTTGTTAAGCAAAGAATGAAAATTACACAATATAAGATCTGAAGGAGTTACCTAGAAGAGCGCTGACTAAGCCGCCAGCACTTATCTCTAAAGACCATGAATCTTCGCCTCTTCTAACTGCAGAGACAGGCAGTCTATTAGCAACAACTCATAGCCTTTGCCTCAAAGGCCTTATGTCCTGCTTTTCACATGCTTCTGCACTTTTTTTTTTTTTCCTGCAGCGGCACACTCCAAGTTTTGTTCAGTATGGGTATTGCTGTTAGAGTGGTCATTCTCTCTCAACCTGAAGCCATCTTCACAAGGTTCAACCCCTGTATGATTATCAGTCACCTCACTGAAATACAAAGCCTTGCTACTTCTCCTTGGCTCCCTTTCTCGCAAGAGCCTTTCAAGTCGACTTGGGTAATGAGTGGGGCCACCGTTGTACTGGTTTCCAGGCATGCGCTCAGGATAGAAACGTGAACTCCAACCTGCTAAGCAATTATGTTTTGCAAAAAGTTTAAATATACTACACGCTTAGCTTGTATAATATTACAAATATTTTCTTCAGACATTAAAGCCCTCATCTCAATTATCATTTTTACGCAGATCTAAAACGATAGCATACTGCATACAATACAACATAATATAATACTTGCTTTGTGGAGTTCATTCGATTTTTAAAAATTATTTTAAACAAATATTATAATTTTTTATTAACTTTAAATAAAAATTAATTAGACTAATATAATGGTCCTGGCTTTACAAAGTCAAGTGACACATATGTGGCAATGTGGAGCTCATAAGTTTATTAAAAAGACCGACAAAGTTATGTGCTTTTCTATTTATAAAAGATTCAATTTCAGCATTTTAAAAATGTTCGAGTTTATTTTAAACACTATGAAATGCCAATATCTAATTTGTATTTAAATGTAAATATTAGAATTTGTCCTTTTTACCTCATAATTTAGGTATTAAGTAAGTAACATTAATATCATATTTTGTTACAATAATTTAAGTGAATCCAATTGTATTTTAGATTCAAAACAAACATAAATTCTAATAGGTTAATTATGTTATATAAAATATAAAGTTAAAAGATTAATTTGGTACATCAAAAATATTAAAAAAAAAGTGCTTGCCATTAATCTTAATTAGTAATTAAGATTATTGTCTTGATTTGATCTATTTGAGATTTAGCAATGCGATCCTAATCCTCTATATTTTATAAAAAGAGTGTCTAAACTATTTATTGACAGATCAAAATCTTTTTTATTTTAATAAAAGTAAGTGTCAATAAAAAGTGATAATGTTCTTATGCTCATTTATCTCTTCCTTTCTTCCAAACCAAACAACTTCAGTTAATGGCATTAAATGTTCCAAGTCCACATGGTTTTATATATAAATATGGAGCAAACTTCACAGCCACAACAAAAGAGTATTGAATGAATGACATGTGTTGACAATGTGATTTAATCACTTCAACAAGAAAAGAAAAAAAAAAGCATATTCTCTTTATGACATTTCAGTACTCTCTATATGCACATATTAACTTCTGTGGGAGTGGAATCGGTAAAAATGCATCAATAATGAATTATATAAAACATTATTTTAAAGCTTAATTTTGAGAAAATCAAAACACATTTCTACCAACATTCATATTAATTATATCACTGGCATTCTTTTTAAGTTACTTACTTACTTATTCATAATGTTGAAAAGTTTAGAGCAAAACAAATGAATTTTTTATTTTCATACTTTAATTTATTCTAAAGAAATACAAATAATGAAAAACAATGAAAAACTAAGAAAGAGGAACGAGTGATGTCATTACAACTTATAATTACGAGTTATGATCTACTAAACACTCAGTAAACAAAGCAATTAAGTTCCTAAAATGATACGACTATTATAGAAGAATGAAGCAGTTAAGCTTTCAAAGTTAGGTAACTACTTTAAAGGGGATAGTTTATTTTGAATACACAAGTATAAGTACACTATATTCTAAAACTTTTCTCCACATATAAAAATCAAATAATTTTGATGGGATCTCTCTACACTTATTGTACATATAACTAATATTTTTTAAGTAAGAAAATTTTACCAAATACTTGAAAAGAACATATTCTTAACTTTCAAAGTAATAAAACTAGTATAGAAAAGCTGAGGTAATTGTGCAATTTAAGGTGAGGCAACTACTTTAGAAAAATGAGACAACTACTTTAAACATAGAAGAAAAGACAACTACTTTAAGTATTTGAGGTGAGACATCTACTTTAATAGAATGAGGTGACTTAACTAAAATTTAAAAATATAAGCATGTCTTTTTCTAAAACTTCCACACACACATTCAAGTAATTCTTTTATCTTTTTCCAAAACTTTTTACCATATATTCCACTAAAAACTTAGTAAAAATACATATATTCAACTTTTAAGATGATCTAGCTAGAATAATAGAGTGTGACAACGTAGCCTTCAAGGCAAGAAAACCTTTTTTATAAGAGTGAGATAATCCACTTAGAATAAAACCATAGGCTACACTACTTCAAAACTTTTCTTCACAAAAAAAAGAGACAAGTAATTCTTTTAGGTCTCCTCTAACACTTCTCGCCCCATAGGTAACCAATAATTTCCTCCATATAATAGGTAAATTTCACTAAATATTTAGTAAAGCACACTCTCTCAACTATCAAAAAGATGCAATTGGTGTAAAGGAATAAGGAAACTAATCCTTTAAGTTGAGGCAATCTACCTAGAATACAAAAGCACAGATGTACCCTATTCCCAAACTTCTTCAAACAATTGAGAACCAATTAATTCTTTTATGCCTCACTTAATGCTTCTCATCACATATTTAGCAAGTAATTTGCTCCCACATACTGAGTGAATTTCAAAAAGTATTTTTTTTAAAGAACGTATACTCAATTCTTGAAGTGATGTAACTAGTATAATAGAGTGAGATAACTAAGCCTTACAAATAAGGGTACTATTTTAAGAGAGTGAGGCAACTTACTAAGAATATAAAAGTATAGACACATCATATTCCAAGAGCTCTTCCTACACATAAGAGTTAAGTAATTTTTTTAACCCTCTACTAACACTTCTCATCCACATGTAGCTAATAATTTGCTTCCACATAACAAGCAAATTATATGAAAAACTTGGTGAAAAACACATACACAATTCTTAAGGTGACATAATTGTTATTGGACAGTAAAGAAACTACTCTGGAGGGTGAGACAACAAACTTGGAACATAGAAGTATAAGTGTTCTCTATTCCTAAACTTTTTTTCCAGATACAAAAACCAATTAATTCTTCTATATAGAGACTAATACTTCTCATCCTATATATTGCTAGTAACTTTCTCTCACATAATAAGCAAAATTGACCAAAGACTTGGTTAAAAAAATTCACTCAACATTTAAGTTGACATAAATCGTATAGGGGAGTAAGGGAAACAAATATTTAAGGTAAACAACTAGTTTAAAAGAGCGAGCCAACCTACTTAGGACATAGAAGCATAAGTACACCATATTCCTAAATTTACCCTTACATATGAACAAAGTAAGGCCTTTCCTAACACTTCGCACCCTACATATAATTAGGAAATTTCTCCTATATAATAGATAAATTTTCCTAAACATTTAACAAAAAAATACCCACTTAACTTTCCAAATGGTGCAACTTGTATAAGGGATTAAGGAAACTGAAAATTTAAGGTATTGTAACTAGTCTGTGAAAGTGAGACAATTTGCCTAAAAAACATAGCTATAAGATAACTTATTCCGAAAATAAACCCAACATAAGATACAAGTAATTTTTATACCTCTCCCAACACTTCTTACCTTATATGTAGTTAATAATTTCCTCTCACATAATAGATAAATTTCACTAAACACTTAGTAAAGACCACTTACTTAACTATCAAGGTGGTGGAACTAGTATATGATGTGAGGCAACTGAGCTTTTAAGGTGAGATAATTACTCTAGGCTGAGGCAACCTACCTCAAATACAAAAACATAGGCACATTATATTCTAAAATTTTTCTCCAAATTCAAAATCCGAGTAATTACTTTAGGCCTCTCCTAACACTTCTGACCCAATATCTAGGTAATAATTTCTTCTATAAAATAGACAAATTTTAACAAACAGTTAGAAAGAACACACACTAAACTCTTAAATGTCATATAACTAATATTGAAAAGTAAGGAAACTAAGAGTTAAGGCAATTGCTTTAGGTGAGTGAGGAATCCATCTTAATTCATAAAAATAGGCACATCCTACTCTAAAACTTGTCTCCACACATAAGATCCAAGTAACTTTTTTATGCTTCTCCTAATACTTCTTAACCCATATATATCTAGTAATTTTATTCAACCTAATAAGGAAAATTTAACCAAATAATTGGTAAAGAACAATCACTCAACTCTCAAGGTGATGCAACTGGTATAGCGAAGTGAGGAAAAAGAGCTTATAAAGTAAAACAAGTAGTCTAGGAGAATGAGACAACATACTTAGTATACAAAACTATAAGCACACCCTATTCCAAAACTTCTCTCCACATACAATAGTCAAGTAATTCTTTAGGCCTCTCTCACCCCTTCTTACCCCATATGTAACTAGTGATATTCTATCATATAACTGGTATCATGTTATTAAACACTTTTAAAAAAAAATAGACATATTAAACTCTTAAAGTGACATAACTAATATACAACAATAAGGCTTTTGCGTCTTTATGATAAGGTAACTACTCTTTAAGGAGTGGGCCAACCTACATAGAATACAAAAGAATATGTACACCCAATTACAAAGCTTCTCCTTACACATAAGATCCAAATAACTTTTTAGGCATCTCCAGCGCATCTCATTTCAATGTAGCTAGTACTTGTGTAGTTCTAGTTCTTCTAATGTCTTAAAAGGATGATACCTGGTCGATGTTTATTGAGTTTAGAGCTATTAATAACATAATGGTAAAGTATAAACATTTTATTCTTAGGTTAGATGGTATGTTTAATGAATTGTACGGTTCTCACATATTTTATAAATTTTATTTAAAAATAGAAATCATCAAATTAGGAAAAGAGAAGATGATATATGGAAAACTACCTTTACGAGTATTGTTTGTTTGAGTGGTTATTTATGTCATTTGGTATTACTAATGCAAATAATACTTTCATATGATTGATAAAATCATGTGTTGCTTGCATCTATAGGTAGTTACATATCTCAATGACATTCTAGTGTACAATAAGCATTTATAAGAGCATATTTATCACTTGAGATTTGTGCTTAGTGTTTTGAGAAAAGAACAAATATATGATAATCCTAATCGATGAGTTTTTGGATTGTTCTTTGATAAAAAACACTTAGTTTTAATGACCATTTCTTTTAGATCATTGGCCATTTTAATCATTTGACTGGTTTCATACATTTCTTGATTTCTATAAATATCAGTGCTTTTCTGGGCTTGTTTGTTACGTGCATGATATCGTGCAAGCATGTTGTTCAATCTTTCTTCTCTTTCATAAGTTTCCTTGATAGTATTTTTTAAATAACGTTTGCGTTCAAAATAACTTGAATTCATCTCTGAATCTAAGAAAACAAAAGATTAGTCGATAAGAGTGTTAATTTCTTGACATAATTCTTTTTGACTAATTTTATTAAGGTGTTTAAGTTCAGTAAAATAATATTAATATAAAATCTATGAGAAATATCACCTTGATTATTAGGGGTGACTGGTGTTTGTTCAATATAGAGCTTATTTTAGTCAATAATATGATCATAATTAGTATCTCTTTGATAGGTATTAGAAATTAATTCTTTTAATTGTTGTTTTCGATCAAAGTAGGTGTTCATTCTTATTTGATATACTAAAGAAACTAAGTAAATTAAATATAAATGAAATAAATAATGACTGAGATAAAATCATACATAGTCGTACCTGGTTCTACTCTGTTTATGCTTCCACGCCAATCGTCAGGCTATTCTCACTTCAGAGAGAGAGGAGTATGACTAAAGAGGAGTTTATTTCAGAAGTCTATGAGCTCGAAGGCTCAAGTTCTTACATTATATAGACAGAAAAAGAAAAGATCACAAGACAGAAATGACATATAAATAGGAAAGATTCCTGACAAAAGAAAAGGTAAAGTAAGATAAGATAAAAAGCAAAAAAGAAAAGAATCTAACTGACAGAAAGCAAAAGAAAAAGTAACTTGGTACAATAATTTACATATGTAGATAAAAAGAGGAGCCTACATGAGGTTGTTTGCTTTATGTCTTATTCTTCAATTATTGCCTTTATAGATCCAGAGTCTTCATTCTGAGCGGTTGATGGATAGTACTTGCATTTATGTTCGAGATGCCCTTGCATTTGATGACAAATTGCATATTTCCATGTTGCAGTGAGATCAGTAAAAATGCCTTCAATATTGGTGAAAGGACTAATAAATTGCTTTACTATTTGATGGGCTTCGGGTTGAACTGCCTGTTTATAGGAAGAGATCATGAGTAGATTAAATCCTTTATAGTTGATTTTAACAGTGGATTTTGCATTGATGCGAGATGCCTGTATGAATACACCTTCTAATCAATTAAGATTAAACTGATTAATTGCTTCCCAGTCAAATGGATGATTTGGGAGAGTATCAATATGTGGATAAATGCCATTACTGATTCCAATTGTGAGAAATGCTATTCTGGAGAGTATAATGTCTGCATCTTTGGTTGTATCCTATTCTCTGAATATAGGATAGCTGCTCCAAATCTTGATATAGATTTCTCTTTCCTTGGCAAATCTATCTTTGTAATTTTTGATTGCTTGTGTAAATCCCATGGGAAATTCAGAGAGTATCTAATTATACAGTGTATCAATAAGTCCACTTTGAAATAATAGATAGGTGGTTAAAGGATCGACTTAAGGTAAAACAATTGCCTTGGGTCCAAATCGGCCTCGGTTTTGTGGGTAATAGTGATAGATTTTGTGTGCTTTGGTCCAGGTGTTTAGATTTTGAAAACATTATACAAACATTTCGAAGGTCAATTTTTTGGCTTCAAATTGGATAGCTTTAGAAGGTATAGCATTGATTCTATCAAGCTGAACTGGTTTTCCCAAAGTGTGCATTTTTGAAGGAAAAGAAGAAGGTGTTTTGAGAACTTGGATATATTTGGGTCTCAATCTTGGATTTTGCTGTTTATATTCGGCAAAAGCTTTTTCTGCTTCTGCCTTAGTTGAAAAACTTTTATATAAAATACCTGAATGTCCAGTGATATGGATTGCTACTTTATGCCATGCATTATAAAGTCCTGCCATAGGTCCATTATAGATCACATATGTTTTGGCTTTCGGGTCATCTATCTGTTTTTGAGATGGTGGTGTCTGAGCTTGGGTTATTTGTTCAGGAGTAATAGGAGTAGGTGTAGAAATTGTGTTTGGTAAATTGGTAGGAATGGGTATAGAGGTAGCTTTGGTTTGAGCTATTTGATGATCTTTGGTATTTTGTTTAAGGACTTGAATGGTGGTTTTCAATTGGTTAATGTCTTTGGTGATGAGTCCAATTTGTTGTTGAAGATTGATCAATTCTATTTCTTTTTGGGATAATGCATCCGTGAGGTTTTCTATGACTGCTTCCATTCTCTGGTTAATAAATCTGCAAGAAAATTATCAGAAGATTTGATATATTGAATAGTAAATTGATACCGACTCAACTCCAGTTACCATCGGATGAGTCATCCTTAATTATAATTGTTGTGTATATTCTATCGAATGAATCCATAAAGATATGTAGAATCTGTTTGAATTTTAAATTCAACCGGCAGTACATCTATACGTCATTTTCTCAAAGTTTTGAGACAAGCCAACATTTCTTTTTCGTGCATTGGATATTTACATTCGGTGTGATTGAATGTCCCATTGATATTTTTGCATAAATGATAGTTCTTTTGGTGGGGTGGTTGTGTCAAAGCATAGCCTGCCCATATATCTATACTGGCATCAATTTGAACCAGTAGTGTATCCATCGGAAGATAATTATAAAACATTAGTAAATGTGTACATAAAACTTTGAGTTTCCTCACAGCACTGGTATCTGCATCAGTCCAAGTCCATTGATTTTTTGTGCTACATTTTACCTGTAATTGTTTTAAATTGATTTTTTGTGCTACATTTTAACTGTAATTGTTTTCTTTCTTTTGCTAAATTATGAAAAAAAAATCCTTAATCTGAAATATAATTTAAAAGATCTAAAAATTGTTGTACATGAGTTCTATGTTGTAACTGATCTGGGAAGTCCCTTATCTTTTGGAAAATATTAGGTTGTAATTTTAAATAGCCATTTTGAAATTCTATTCCTAAATATTCAATATTTTGTTAAGCAATTCATGCTTTTTTTCTTACTGAGAATTAATCCTTTCTCGCTACACCTGTGAAGAACAATTTTTACCTTTTTAAAATGATCTAATTTGTCTTGATTTGAATAAATGATAATATCATCAATGTATACAAAAGTAAATTCTTCTAATCCTGCAAGATTGTTATCCATAAATCTTTGATAAATACTAGGTGCTTACTTTAGTCCAAAAGGTAATACATTCCATTGATAATGTTTTTGAGGAGGACATGTAAAAGCAGTTAATGGTTTTGTAAATACTAGGTGCTTGCTTTAGTCCAAAAGGTAATACATTCCATTGATAATGTTTTTTAGGAGGGCATGTAAAAGTAGTTAATGGTTTTGTATTTTCATGTAATCTTAATTGCCAATAGCCAGATTTTGCATCTAAGGTTGTAAACCATGTGTGTTCTTTTAATCTATTGATAATATAATCTTTTCAAGGTAATTTATATGCATCTCCTAATATATCTATATATATATATGTATGTATGTATATATGTATGTATGTATGTATGTATGTATTTATAATGCATATAAATGTGTGTGTGTGTGTGTAGATGTAGTAGATAAAGGAGGAAATGAAAAAACTGAATAGACTTCACCATAATAACTCTTCAAGATCTATAATGGAAGCCAAGGATGTAGTTTTAAGTTATTCCTCTTACCTGTTAGATTTTTCATTAGGGTACTTTCTAAATTCTTATCTTATTTTTCAAGATTTTTTAGTTGCCTTTATGAAATTTGTTTCTCTTTTATTGTTTGGAATAGAACCTCTTAATAGTTTTACTTACAAGATACTTGATAAACTTCAAATTTAAGCAATTATATCGCTCCTACCTTTCATATGATACTTTTTCTTCAGGCATAATTGATTTTTTAGGAAGTTATGGTGCTTTATGATACACCAAATTGAAGTCTGTAGACCCTAATGACAAAATACCTCTTTTTTATTTAGAAAAATTATCATTAATACATTTCAGTGTAATAAATATTAGGAATCATAGTACTAGGAATAACTGCATATATAAACCAAAAAATAAACACATATATAAATGCTATGAAGAATAAAACTTAAATTTTTAATAAATTCAAAACTTTCTGTTGTTAGAGGTTGCAATCATACATTGAATTTATATAAATCAAACTTAATTAATATAACAAAACAAATTCTATATATGCGGGTCTAAGAATCTATTTTGCTTTCTTCACTTGCATACTTCATTTCTATAATGGATGCACAGTTTCATGCCAAGGTAAAAAACATGCCCCATTTTAATCAGTCTAAGGGCATTTAGCTTTAAACCTCTTAGACGCACACACCTTAATGGAACAATGTGGTGGAGCACAAACATCAACACATCTCCAAGTTCCTCATGTCCTTAGTTTTCAAGTTTTGATAATATGATAGATTTTAGAGAAGAAAACTGATAAATTACTTCAGAGTGAAAAATGGAACTATTATGTACATGTAGCGTATAACTAATTAACTAAAACTAGTTAACCAACTAACTAAATGAATAATTGAAAGAAAATATCGTTCCTTTGTACTCCAATATCAGTAATGACAGTAATAATTGTTGGTGAAGAATCTTCTTCCCACTTTTATTTCATTATTAACCTTTAATTTTTTCTAATTAAAAATCTTAAATTTGAAAAAGTAGTCTAAATCATCTTAATTGTTTTGATTTAATTGTGTTATTATGCTTATGACATGTAATCTAGTTCTTTATTGTATTTATAAGAAAACATAAAATGAAGTAAATTAAATCATTGCAACATGCCATATATAATTTGAAATCGCTATTAATCATATTAAATAAAACAACATCATGAATCAAAATGCCAATCTAATATAATGACATGTCATATCAAATAAATGAAATATTTTGTTTACATATGCAATATGAATAAGAATAAAGCTAATTAAATAGTTAAAGGCTAAGCTCACATACTACAAAGTAAACAGTATACATCAAGTATTGGTTTATGTCCTACTGGCAATCGCTTTGGTTGTAATTTAGTGACAATAAAATTTAAATGCATTCTTTATTTTGTACATGTTTAGATGTATATGATAAAGTTCATGGTATAATTATGCATTACAAATGAGATTATAATTATGAGATTCATATTGCATTTGTATATTATCCCTAAATTATTCATAGTCATTATTCTATTAAAATTAGACATTAATAGAACGTAAAAGAACTAGCACACATATTTTTCCTTATAAAAAAGTAGTCTATCTCATAGACTAAGTATGAAGATATTTAAATAAACGTGTGGGTACTTGTTATAGAACAAATTCACTTAATAGACCCAACATGAGAAATCTATTTGGATCATTGCTTGTATACTATGAGATTCTTATTGTGATAATTATATAAGTGGTCATTTGACTTAAGGTCACCAAAGTTACCTTGTATAAGGATTGCTACGTTTTAATACTACTATGACGTATTTAATCATAGTTTATTCAATCGGCAGACATTAGATGTAGCATTATATAGAGATAGTTATGTGATCAAGATATGTTCATTGTTTTATGTTAGTATTGATTCGAAAAAACCTTGGCTAAGGTAGAATGACATTTTGTAAATAATTTACAAATGTCATTAATTGAATCAATAGCTAATGGTGAATAACTAATACGATTGGACTCAAAGTAGAGTAGACATTAATTTCATTTTCTATTTCTAATCGGAACGTTGGTTGATGAAAGAATTGAATTATATGGAAAAATCATGCACAGAAAGGTTTGACAAAACTACTTTAATATTATTAAATATTTAGGTAGTCATGATGTGTTGCTAGACATCAATCTTGATCTATGATTATAAATTATTTAATTTATCTTTAACTAGAATTATAATTTATTATCATTATTAACATATTTGGGAACCTAAAATAGGTCTCATATATAGAATAGTTTGAAGAGAGCAAAATTATTTTAATCAAGTTGGACCTTATTGCAAGGTTTGAGAAACTTTTTAATTAAATACGAGATATTTAATAAATAAGGATCAATATGAGATATTGAATCTTATTTGAGCATAATTGATTTTTAATTAGAATTATTTGTAATTCTAATTAAAGTTTAAATGAAATTAATTTTTAATTTCAATTAAATTACTAAAAAGTCCAAAACTTATTATAAATAGGCATAAGCTTTATAGAGCTAGCACTTTTTGTTTAATCCTTTCTGTAAATAGGTATAAAGTTCTCTCAACTCATTCTGTGGATATCGTTAGGGGCCAAACATTTATGCAGCTACGTTAGTTGAGACAGATATATTTCAGAAATAGTTCGAAAGATACGACAAGGATATGATCAAGTTTCAGAATAAAATACGAATTTAGATTCACGTTTCATTACGATTTATGTGGTAATCATTTTATAGAATTAAATTGATCTTAATTTTCAAAAAATCATTTAAGTTTTATAATTATTCATCCTAATTTCCTACAACAAAAACTATAAACAATTTTGATGCTGGAATTAAATTACATATCTTCAGTTATGTTGATTAAGCCAAAATATTGAAAAATAAAGAGATATTTCCTTTTAAATAATTTGTATTTTTTAAAAGAGATTTCTAACTTATACTTTAATTTTTAAAATGTTTATATGAGCTCACCCCTTAGAAAGAAAAAAAATTTCGACATTTCTCTGCTACGTGATATCTCCATTGCTCTCTGTGTGATCCGAAGCTTGTTTTTCTAATTGTTTCTGGTGTAGGTAAATTGTAATTGTTTGTTTCTTTACTGAGCTATTGATTTTCTTGATAATTCATTTCGTACACTAAGCTTAGGAAATAAAAAGCCAAAACAAAGCAAAGGTGGTCAGACATGAGATGTGGATCTGTAAGATAAAGAATGTGCTATCTGTTGCGTCTGATTATGCAGAGAGACAAGCTGACAAGGAGCACATGGAACAAAATGTGTACGGTGAATCATCCAACTTCTCGCATGAGTGCGCATATATTACAACTTCACAGGCTTGCAGTTCTGAATAAGTAAATAGAGAATGTCTCTAGCCGTGTACATGGCCAGATACATACAGTATCGTCCTGCTCGCCAATAATTGCACCAACATCCACTGCCGCAGCCTAAACTTTTCTGCCTACTGATTGGAGTCCAGTTTCAGCTATTTAATCATTACAGTACATCTTTCCATCTTCTTTAGCTCGTGTGCGCCAGCGGTAAAAATGTTAAGAATTAACTTAATATGAAAGGGTTCAAAGTTTAAGAAATTTAGGTTTATAAATCACCTCATAAAATCTTGCTCTTTTACATAAGTTACTATTAGTTTTTTTATTGAACGACAATCTTTTCTTTTCTGATTTTAAAAAAATGCAAATGGTTGGTCAATTTGAGAAGTGATGCCTTGACGCTGCTAAAGTTAGAGATGGCTTTCAGCAAGCACCAATAGGACAACGATTTATCACACAGTCCAAAGTTTTGAGGCTGAACAAACCCAAATCAAATCCTTAAACAGTCTCCTTCCCACAACAGAATTACAGACATTATTCATTTATGGATGGTCATGGCTGCGGCCGCCTGATCATCCCCTAATAAAAATTATATTGCAAAATAAATTTGTATTTGTTTTGATGGGAATAGGACTCCCAGTCGAAACAGACATCTGGGGTATAGCTATGTTTGAACCATTTATAAACTAAGCCACCATTGACACATCTCTCCAATCTTCATGCTCTATTGTTAACGTAACGGCGGTGTTTGACGGCTTCAACCCATAGCCACTGTTTTCTTTCTTTTATTACTGTTTCTGTCGCCACCTCTCTCTCTTCTTCTGGTTTATTACTCTTTCTTTGCCCTATAGCTTTTTACTATTTCATGGCTTGTTTAAGATACGGGAGCTGGACTTCTGTTCTGGAGATGCATTGGAGACGCTTGTCTGTGACAGTTCTATTGTTTCTGACTCCACAGCTTTTCCTTTCGAGAAGGTGTTTCCGATTTGTGCAATGGGAGGATTGGCGAAGCCCGACTTTGTTGCATCAGTTTCCAATGCCGGTGATCCTATTTGGGACGCCGTGAAAGAAGAGGCTAAGTTGGAGGTAGGCTACCCTTCTCGGTTTATAAATTGATGTTATCGATAATAATATATTCTTTCAGACTAAGCAGGTGTTTTAGAGTTGCTTAAATGATGAAGCAAATTTGTCAAGTTGCCTATTCTGGGAATTCGGATTTTCTAAAGCTATCATTTTTATGTCATCTTTTGAAATCAAATGATAGATAATACTTCGTAGACGGTAGTTTTTCCAGATTTATTTGTTTATCTTTTAGTCTGGATGTCTAAACTTTTCTATGAATTGTATGCACTTGGTAGTCCCAAGAACATAACCACCCAATGGAAAGATAATCTTTCGATGTTACTTAGTACCTATAATCAGGTTTGCTGACAAAATCTGTGAAATCAGTTCAATTTTGGGGAACGAATTGTTGACAGAACGTAGAAAGAAATCATTCTTGGGCAAGTATTAGAAATTTGTTTTCTTCCTGTGCAAATTCTTATTGCATTTGAAGAATTACGAATCTGCTATACTTGTCTAGCATGGAGAGATTCGTCTAGAGAGATGTTACGTGAGTAAATATATATTATAGAATATCATCATGTAGATTATGTTAAACAGGATCGTTTCATATGCATATAAAAAACAAAAAATCACATTCTTGGATTCTTGTTGTGATTCCACAAAGAACTTTTTGTTATAAATTTATTGCAGAATTCTTTGTTTCTATTCTTCTATATGCTTAATTAGAAGAAGTTAACATACACAGATGGATGTATATAATGTTTCGTGCATATGGTCTTCATATAGCTACCTTTGGTAGTTATTTCAAGAACATTGACCTTAATATCCTTCATGGGTGTATTATGAGTCATTATCTCCCACTAACATATGATGGGTTTAATCTCATTAAAAGACAAACTCTGCAGTGCTCATACTTATTCAATAACCGGTGTGACTAGCATACGACGAGAGCACATTGCCATATATCTGTTAGGAGTATATGAGATCTCGATTAACAAATTGATCTCAGGATTTAAGTATCCTGGAGTAGACATTGTATGCTATACCCTAGGTCATATCTCGCATTTGCACTTTTCTTTTATCTCATTTAGTTTTTTGAGTCATGACTGTATTCAAATTCTCTACTAAAGAGACATGATCATCTATGAATACTTTTCATGCGAGTAAATGATCTAAAATAAATGACCTTCCTCTGTTCTCAATTCTCTTTTGAATTAAATTTAATTTGCTTTCCTAGAATTAT
>JAOQMP010000208.1:23228972-23240545 GCA_027563575.1 Erythroxylum pedicellare | reverse complement strand
ACAGAATAATGACTATTAATAATTTAGGGATAATACATAAATGCAATATTAATTCCATAATTATGATCTTATCATAATTTCACTTGTAATGTATATATATCTCATGAACTTTATCATATACATTTAAATATATATAAGATAAAGAATCCTTTTAACTAATTATGTCACTAAACTACAATCAACCAATTGGTAGTAGGATGTAAACCAACAATGTCTCACTTGCACTAAGCCAATCGTTTAAGTATTTTTTACCATATCACTATATGGCTATCATGCTACTGCTAGGACAGTAGTTTCATGAGAAAATTCTACACGATTATCTATAGTGAGCATTTGCTTAAATTTTGTAAATTTCATTTTAATTGTCGTCATAATTAAGAGAAACTACTTAAGTGCATACTTGGATCTTTGATGAGATCTTAGCTCCTTTTATATGCCTAATAGCTCTAAGGTTTCAAAATTACAAGGAACTATACCAAGTTCATTAAATAACTTCTTAATCAAGTTAATCATTTCTACTAAATAGAAAATGTATTTTGTCTTAATTAGTAATTAATGCTATATTGGAACCTTTCCAATCTCAAAATAATATTATTCCAAGTAAAACATACCTTAATTAAAATTTACTTCTAAAGTTAATATCCATATAACCTTGAACCTAGATAGCAACTCATACATCAAATAATTGATATCTTTAATATTTCACAAGTATCAGACATTACTTCTAAAGTTAATATCCATATAATCTTGAACCTAGATAGCAACTCACACATAAAATAATGGATATCTTTAATACCTCACAAATATCAGACACCTCAAATACTAAACACCTTTAGTATATTATCTATTTACTTAGACTTAGAATAGGTAAAAGAAACTTTACCTAATTCTCATAATTAAGTTCTACCTTTACATATCTAATATGAATTGTTCTTAGACAATTATATCTTTAACAATTGAAAATATGAATTATTGTTCTCTCTGTGGCTAATATGTCTCTACACTTTCACTAAAGAGGACATATATTCTCTCATTAGCCTTTATGTAGACATGATAAATTCTCAATCTTCTAAAAAGAACTATTTGAAATTATTATGAAATGAATCTTTCAACATCTCGTAACCTTTCAACTATACATCAAATGTAGCAATAAAGACATTAGTTCTAATTGAATGCATTGTTATGAGATTTGAACATTTTAAATTTTATCTTACTCCTATTACTTTTTGAGAACCATTATCCTATAAGTATACATTAAAATAATCATTTTATTCAGTAGGGTTTGTAAGATTATATCCAACTTTTTAGATATCTCATATTCTTTTATTATCTAATTTGGTTTTAAAATTATTAGATAATAGATGCTTCAACTAAGCATCATATCTCAAATCATTAATTTTGACTATTTCAAGGTCATACAATTTCAAATTTAATATGAAATCTTACTAATTTATTTGATTGGAACTTTCAAAGCTAAGTTGTTATACCAGGCATAAATATAAAAGAAATAAATATTACATCATACAATATCTTATTTTGCATTTTCCTCCTTACATAAATCCATACTATTATGAAATTTAATTATGGATGTATTTATTAAAGAATCTCATTTCCCATAGATAACTAAAAATTTTATATTTCACCACATTTATCTTATTGAAGTGTTTTAGTATTCTCAATGCCTAATTTATACTTCGTTTTAAACAATTTGAACTTCTAAAAAAGCTTTAATCAATGTTTCATTAGTAATCTTCTGAGATACAAGTATCATCCTTTAATGAATTATTATTACATTCAAGACATCACTTGTATAAGATTTAACAATTTAATATCATCATCATTCTTTCATCAAAAATTAATTTGGCTATTCTTCAACTTAACAAGTTTCATAAGTTTATACAATTAATAATCAAAAGGGTATATATATATATATATATATGTAACTTTATGGTTCTTATTATGGCGATTTATCCAATATGACATGAAAGGATAGTCTCAGTTATTAGACTTTGTATTCTTGACATTTATATTAAGTACAAGAGTTTCCTTTGATTCAACATATATAAACTATTTGTATAAACTTAGACCAGCTACTTTTGCTTAATAATCTATTTTTTTTATCTTTCATTGAACATTATTATAATGTTGAGTCTAAAGACAGTATCAAATACTTAAAAAGCATAAACTAGAAATACATATAATCTTTATCATGCAGGTATAGACAAAAACATTCATGCAATCATTTTTCTTCTAAGGATAACTATTTCATATCTAAGCCAATTCTTTCCATTAATGTCCATATTTATGTTTTTAATAGGCTAAATCAAATTTCCATCAAGGCATTATAACTTTCAGTTTTACATCATGTAACCTTTTACTTCATGTTATCTCAGTGTTGACATACGTCTCACTTGTTGTCATTAAAGTTTATGAGACATTAATTAACTCAAAATGTTAATAAAAATTTTCATTTATA
Source organism: Erythroxylum pedicellare (assembly GCA_027563575.1). Taxonomy (NCBI): domain Eukaryota; kingdom Viridiplantae; phylum Streptophyta; class Magnoliopsida; order Malpighiales; family Erythroxylaceae; genus Erythroxylum; species Erythroxylum pedicellare. The sequence continues at coordinate 23,238,069 of JAOQMP010000208.1, read as the reverse complement.
TAATACTAATATATCTATAAGACTTTAATACCAAATTCTTAATAAGAATCAATAGTAAAATTGCATAATGGGCATGCAATTTTTCTACTTGGCGTTGAGAACTTTTCTTAAACTTAACTTTTTTCTAAGAAATTTTGCTCACTACTTTAATATCAACTACATTAAACTAGGTAAATTCTACTCAAAACAAATTATACATGTAAGAAAAGGAATTAATTAGTTATATGTTATAACAATTAAATAAGATTAGGACTTTAATTATGTATTTAGTTACTCCTAATATTTTATTCAAGCTCTCACTATTATTTGAAAAGATTAATCTCTCTAGTGGTTTAGGATTCCATTCAAATTTATTTGATCTTGAGTTTGCTTAATAAACCAATAAAACTTAAATTAGATAGATAATAACTTTATCAATCACATCTCTTATGGCTCTAAGATCTGTTAGGTGTCAACTTTTGTCAAAATATATCTTATATATTATTCACAACCCTAACTCTAAATTCAATTGGTCGTCAGTTTACTTATCCAAATCGAATACATTAGTGTCTGATAAGATCAAATTATCCAGATGCAATCATTACAAACACTATAGGTCCAATTGAGGAACTAAGCATACGTGTGGTTTTCTTAATTTAACCATCTTAATGAGGCATTGAATATTGCAAAGAAGATAAGGAAAGCAATAAATTAACAATAAAGAAACAAAAACTAGCTCTAGTCATGAGTCATCATTTCTTCTTAGCCTCAACATCCTTAAACCTCTAAATAACCTGAGTAGGATTCTCAATCAATATAGTAATTTCCCTATTTCCGTTCTAATTATTTACTTTCCATAATACAAACTCATTATCAATTTTGTTACCACTCTTTAGAAGTCGCAACACTAACCTCAAGAATAGCTCCCTAATTACTACAAAAATGAATTTGTTTCGATGGTGGCATCATCTTTCTTAATAAAGAGAGTTAGATGATAGGAAAATTTATTGGCGAAGAGGAGATAGGATTTCATTAAAGGAAGTAATCTTGTGGATGAGAATGTAAAATTACAGAGATAAGAGAAGGAGTCATCACGATAGGACTACTCTCTCTTTCTCTTAAATCTTCCTTTCTTCTCTCATATTCTTTCTCTATCTATTATTTTTTATTTAAACATTATTTTGTATGTTTATTAACAAGCTAGTTGGCCTACTAGCCATCCTTCTTAAATATGACAAATTTGACTATTTTGATTCAAGCAAATTTAGGCAAATAAATAACTTTTTATTTGATGATTGAAGAATTAATTAACCACTTGATTGCATTTTATTAAATATATATAAAAATAATATTATCTTATCTCTTAGATTGATTACATTTTGAACTATGCGAGCCTCTTCGGATCGACTTGAGCCAATAAAAATTTCACGTGTCCCTATTGGTTGCCAACCTTCTCTCATGCTCTCCGTATATATAATCTTTTGTTTGCTTCCTTTTTCTCTTATGCATGTGCTTTTATATCTCACTTTTGTTACATGATTCTTTTCTCTTTTTTTTTAGTTACCCTTAAATTTTCTTTTCTTTTTGTGAATAAGTCTTAAAATCATTTTCTTGTAAATTTTAATTCATATTTTTCCTTCAATCTCTCAAATTATTTCCTATTCAATATGTTATTCAAATTATCATATTAAAAATTAACTGTAGGAAAAATTAAATATGTTATATAATTGTCAAGTTAAATCAAAACAACAAATTTAGATATGACAAAAATGCAATTATAAAGCAATAACTTAAAATCGAAACAAATGAAATTTAATTGAACAATATTAACAAATTATCAACCTTGGCAAATTTACTCAAGTAATACTAGAAAATTTTAAATTTTGAAATTAATAAGATGAAAATCAAACCTAATAAATATACAATGAAAATAAAAATTGGATTAAAGTAAATATATAATTATTAGAATATATGATTTTCTTTTTCTCTTAATTTTTATAAAGAAACAAATTAAAAGGAGAAAATATATAAAAAATATTAAGAGTGTACACAATCTTTCGATCATCACATATTATGCGCAATATTATACTCTTATGATTTGTAACAACTGTTTATTCAAGATCCTAAAATTATGAATGTCAATTTTGGTTTATGTTGTAAAGATTATCTTTTTGCATGTGATATCAAAGCATATGTTTTGAATAAATAATTTATTCATCTTTCTCACTATGATTGTTTGATAATGATCATAAAATATTATGATGTTTGAAGAGTCTTGTGATTATTCACTCTTAATGATTTCTATTTAAAAAATAAAGAAAGAGTATTTTTTATATTATTACTACCATAATTTTATGCATTAGTTGTTCTCATAGAGTTCCTGCTAAGAATTGAACTCAAGTCTCCTAGGTGAGTGTAAGGTATCCTAACCCCCAAACAACAACAGATTATTAATGTAGATTTCACTATAATTATTATCAGTATTCAAAGTTCATGTTTATATACTTATTTCAGTTTTTTATTTTCCTATTTTTATAATTTAAATGACATTTTTATTTTATTTTGATGCTATATATTGAATTAATTTTATTAATGATTTCATATTAGCTCTATGCATATTATTACTAGAATTTTCATATTATTACTGGAATTTTAAATTATGTGTTGTGTTAAATTTATACATGACGTCATAAAAGGATAATTTGTTAGCCACCAAGTGACCAAATTAATTAAGTAATTTTTTCATGTATAAATAATCATTTATTCATAAAATATTAATGCCTATTATTGAATTAATTATATGGATAAATGATGTTTATTAGTTGATATAATTTTTAAATTTATCCAAAGGTAAATTAATACTCTACACTAATAAACATAATAGAGGAAAAATCAATATTCGATTGTCAAATATGATAACTATATAAAGATATTAATTGTATTTGAAGAGTTTTTGGTTGATTATCTGATCAAGTTTATATGGAATTAAACTTATGATAATATAGTTTGGGTTAATTACAAAAAAAATCTCAAACTTTACTTAATTTTGTAATTATAGCTCGAACTAAAAAAAGTACAAATTAAATACTCAAACTTTCAATTTTTTTCAATTCTAGCCTAATGTTAATATTTTCATTAATGTTGCTGACGTGGCTTGCCACATAAGACAGAAATCCTAAACACTTATACACGTCATACTTAATTAAGTTTAACTAAACTACATCGTTTTGAGATTGAAATCCCTAAATCAAACTCACTACCTAAATCGTTGTAATTGAAAACCCTAAATCAATTAATTTTGAACCAAAAAAAAAGAGTGCCTAAGATGAAAAATTAGGATTTTATTCATATTGTTAGAAATTGTGTTGTATGGATAAATATTGTTAGCATGACAGAGTATTGTTGTCTCGCACCGGCATGACAGAGTGTCGTCGTCTCACAATGACATGACAGAGTTTGATTTAAGAATTTCAATTCCAAAATGACATAGTTTAGCTAAACTTAATTGAGTTTGATATGTATAAGTGTTCAAAAATTATGTCTTATGTGGCAAGCTAAGTCAGTAACATTAACGAAAATACTAACGTTAGGCTAAAATTGAAAAAAAAATTGAATATTTAATTGTCACTTGTTTAAGTTCGAGCTATAATTGCAAATTTAAAAAGAAATTTGCAAGGAGCTAGCAAGATTCATAAGCCAATATATAAGAAATTTAAAAAGAAAGCACCTGTTAAATCAACACAGATTACTAATAGTATTAATGAAAAGGAACAAAAGACAGATGAGTGTCATTTCTGTAAGAAGGAGGGATATTCTCATAAAGATTGTTTGAAACGTAAGTCTTAGTTTGAAAAATAAGGTATACATAACCTTTTGTATGTTTTGAACTAAACTTAACTAAAGTTCCTTCTATTGATTATACCATTGAAACTATGTGTAGCATAATGAATACTAATTAAGCTTGCTTGTGACATAAATGTTTGAGTCATATATCTAAAGAAAAATTAGACATATTGGTAAAGAATGAAAATCTTTCGAATTTACATTTTGTTGATATTGATGTATATGTGGATTATGTTAAGGGAAAGCAAACTAAACATAGAAAAAAAGGGGCCACAAAAAGTACTCGACTTCTTGAAATTATACACATCGATATATGTAGACCTTTCAACGTTCCATTTTTTTAATGGAGAAAAGTATTTTATCACTTTTACTAGATGATTTTTTAGTTGGTGAATATGCTTGTTTGCTTAATGAAAAAATCTCAAGCTATAGATTTCCTTGAGGTTTTTGTAAATGAGGTTGAAAGACAATTAGATAAAACAAATGAAAAATGTAAGATCTATTATAAGTGGCAATATTATCAAAAATATAATAAATTAGGACAATATATAGGTTCATTTGTAAAGTTTCTCGAGAAACATGACATATGTGCAAATATACTATTTCACACACACCTCAACAAAATAGAATGTCAGAAACGTAGAAATGGTTAGAAGTATGATGAGTAATTCTTCATTACCCAAAACCTTGTGGATGCATATACTTAAAACTACAATGTATTTGTTGAATAGGATTCCTAAAAAAGCAGTACCAAAAATTGCTTTTAAGTTGTGGACTGGAATGAAACCTAGTTTAAGACACTTGTATGTTTAGGATTGTCTAACAGAAGCATGAGCTTATAATCCACAAGAAAAGACATTAAATTCTTGAATAGTCAGTAGTTACTTTATTAGTTACCAAAAGAAATCTAAAGGGATAAGTTTTATTGTCCTAATCATAGTCCAAGAATTGTTGAAAGTTAATGTCAAGTTCATTGAAAATGGTGAAATTAGTGGGAATATTGAAAAATATGTTACGGATATTACTATAATAAGGATTGATGATCCATTACTTATAAATTTTTCAAGTTCCATATCTACACTAAATGTTGATCCAGTATTGCAAGAACAAAATAATTCTGGATAAGGTTTGAATGAAATAGCACCTCATGAAGAAACTAACTTACAATTAATTAATTTTAAAAAACCTATAAGAGTAAGGATATCAATTATTCCTGATGACTATGTGAATTATTTGCAAGAGTTATAATTTGATTATGGCATTGATAATGATCCTATTTCATTTTCACAAGCCATAGAAAGTGATAAGTCTAATAAATGGATTGATGCTATAAAAGATGAGTTTAATTCAATGGCACAAAATAATGTCTAAGACTTCTTTGATTTGCTAGATGGATCTAAGTGAGTCATATGCAAATGGGTCTTTCATACCAAACGTGACTCAAATGGAAATATTAAACGGTATTAAGCCTGACTTGTTGCCAAATGTTGTACTTAAAAGAATAGCTTTGATTATGAATAGACTTTTTCACCTACCTCAAAGAAAGATTCATTAAGAATAAACATTTCATTAATGGATCAGTTTGATTTAGTGTTACATGAAATGGATGTGAAAACAACTTTCTGAACGATAATCTTGAGGAGAAAATTTATATTGATCAACTTGAAGGTTTTTTTTGTAGAAGAAAAGGGTCATATGATGTGTAAACTTAAGAAATCAACATATGGACTTAAATAAGTTGTCCAACAATGGTATATTAAGTTTAATGATACTATAATATCTTTTGGTTTTCAAGAAAATATTGTCGATTGTTTTATCTACCCAAAGATCAATGAGAGTAAGTTTATATTTCTAGTTCTATATGTTGATAATATTATGGTTGATGTGCTAATGATTTGGACATATTGTATAAGATTAAAGATTTTCTCTCTAATAATTTTGAAATAAAAGATATAGGAGAGGCATCTTATGTAATAGGAACTTCAACATTTCAAAATAGATCACAAAGACTAGTAGGGTTGTCATAAAAAGACTATATTGAAAGAATTATTATGAGATTTAATATGAACGAATGTTCAACAGGGATTGTCTCAATGTAAAAAGGGGATAAATTTAGTCTTATGTAATATCCAAAGACTGATGCGGAATATACACAAATGGATTTTTTTTCCATATGCTTCTATTATTAGCAGTTTGATGTATTTGCAAATATGCATGAGACCTAATATCAACTTTATAATTGGAATGCTAGGTAAATATCAAAGTAATCCTAATATAGACTACTGAAAAGCTAGAAAGAAAGTCTTAAGGTATCTTTAAAGAACAAAGGACTATATGCTCAAGTATAGAAGATCAAATCCATTAAAAGTAATTGGATATTCAGATTCATATTTTGTTGGATGCATTGACAGTAAAAAATCAACATTTGGCTATTTGTTTCTACTGGCAAAAGGAGAAATTTTATGGAAAAATGCTAAAAAATTTGTCATGGCTTCATCCCCTATGGAAGTAGAATTTGTAGCTTATTTTGAGGCCACAATTTATGTCTTATGGTTGCAAAACTTTATTTTAGGGCTTAGGATTGTCGACACCATTACTAAGTCATTGAAAATTTATTGTGACAATTCTACATCAATTTTCTTCTCTAAGAATAACAAATACTCTAGAGGTGCTAAACTTATGGAGAGGAAGTTTATAAGCAAAGAGTGTGTATTGAACATATTAAGACAAATCTTATGATTACAGATTCCTTAACTAAAGGTCTTCCACCAAAGATATTTAAGTAGCATGTTCAAGGAATGAGCCTTGTTTATATTGATGATTGTTTTTTAATGACTTTTTGACACCCTTAAGCTCAATAAAGTTTCTAATTGACAATTTCTTATTTCTTATGAATGGGCACATGTAATTGTTATTAAATAAGAAATAAATTTGTCTATAAGACATTAATATAGACCTTTATGATATTTATATATCAATTATGTTACCTGACTTAATAAATTACTAGTGTTATGGTATATGGAATGAAGTATGCAACATTAACGTGTATGATCGTTATGACCCGCATTTTGTAGTTTATTGTATTGAGGTAAATTATGAAGATATTAAGAGATTTATTTATGCATGTTTAATGTTTATACTATTAAAAAAAAGTCTAAAGTATCAGGCCATACACTATTAAAAAAAAGTCTAAAGTATCGAGCCAAGTGAGAGAATATAAGAATGTGACCCGATTAGTGGCCATATTCTAAATATATGAATAATGATATTAATATAGTTAAAGAGGCCTAATTGATCCATATTTCCTAATTAATAGTGGAATGAATCTCCATTGTTTATTTAGGTCACTTGATGGACATATCAGATTAAAAATTATAGATATATAAATTGATCATCTCTCTACTAATTAAGGTTATATATAGTTTTTCATTAAGTTTTTATAGTCGCCAACGAGTTGAAAAATAGAAACTAATTTTTCTAAGAACACCGTCAATTTTCTTAATCTCTTTACGATAATGACATCTTTTGCATTAGGTACACAATATTAATCTCTTATAATTTGCATTAATTGTTTATTCAATATCTTAATGTTATGAATGTTATTTTTAATTTATGTTAAAAAAATTATATTTTTACAAACTATACTAGTTCCATCCATGTCCTCTCTCAACAGATGGTTAATTTGTTAGAATTTTATGGGCTACGTGTATAAATATATGTACATAGATTTCTATCTCGGTTATAGGCCTAATAAAATGTGATCTAACTATAGAAAATTAATTTGGCCTACAGAAATATTAATTAATTATTAGTATGGGCCTGATGTGTAGAAGTCCATTACGAGTCATTGTGGTTAATGGGCCCACAATGGCCCGTAAGTCAATGGATGACTATAAATAGGTTGTGGTCCCTAAGTTAGATCATCTTCTTGACATTTTTCTCTAAAAAGATTGTGTTAAGTTTTCTCTGTTCCATAAGGAGAAAACATTTGGTTTCTGAATCTTAACTTGAAAGAACACAAATCCATCAATCATTGTTATTTACGCTTCCGCTGTGCAATGGATCAAGGTTAGTGTTCTTATTTATATATATATCATTGTTGATTCTATCTGCGTGTGATTCTGGATGATTAAATGTTTAGATATCGAATTATATTAATTATAAGGCTAAATTTCTAACAAGTGGTATTAGAGTCACTTTACGTAGATTGTTTCAACATGATATTCAATTTCTTGTTTTTACTCGGTTACATATATGCATGGTAGTAAAAACAATGAATTGCAGATTTATCATTTTAGGTTTCATTTGTTTTGGGTTATGGTTTATTATTTTCTTCTTTATAATCGAATGAGATTGAAATTTTTATAGGTAAAAGTAATTTTGATCTCTTCATTGTCATTATCTTAGTCTGCGATTAACGGAGAAACAAGTAAACACGGTCGTCGTCATCGAAAAAAAAAAGTTTCATTTAGTTCAGAAACATTTTTTAGTTTTTGGTGTTTTCGCCTGAAAATCACTAAAACATCAGAACAAGACCTATTTTTATTCGGGTCCTTGGGTCTATGACCCATCAGAGGTCAGGGAGGACCGTTCTGCATACATCAGAACGTTTCTCTGACGCTTGCACCATTTCAAGTGTCAGTTTCTCACGAGCTAGAGAAACTGCAGCCCCTCCTCTCTAACGTTTGCACTGTTTCAATACTAGCAGTGTTTTGTTTTTTAACGTAGGCGGCGCTTGACTTGAAAACCACGGTAGCAAGCTGCCGTTGTTGGTCTTCCAAGGTAATTTAATTACCATGTGCGCCATGTCCTTGTAGAGGTGCAACGGGTGGGTGGTGCTCTAGAGACTTAATAGCAAGCTATTATATTGAGTCTCTGGCACTATAAACATTAATTTAATAATAAATAAAAGATTAATGATATTCTAGAGCATGCAACGCTATCTTTGGTTTAAGTTGATTGGATTTAATTTAATAGTGGGATCATATTTTATTTAAAATATAATATAAAGTATAAATTACATAATTTTATACATGCATATAAAATATAAAGTCTTCCACTGCTATATTATATTATTACGGACTAAGGTCATCATTCCGTAATATTTAATTGAAGTCAAAATTTGGGGTTCATTAATTATCCATTTTATCACAATTAAATTACCTAAATTTTATCTTAACTTTAGATGCTTATCATTTTGAATTAAATAGATTGAACCAATATGTTGCAAAAGTAACCTCTATTGGGTAAAATTCATTAATTTAGAATGACAATA
>JAOQMP010000208.1:23191465-23212226 GCA_027563575.1 Erythroxylum pedicellare | reverse complement strand
ATTCTCCTTACTATCGTCTTTTTGGTGTGCATCCTGATTATCATATGCTTCATACTTTTGGATGTGTTTGTTTTGTTCACTTGCCTTCTCATGAGCATTACAAGCTTATAGCTCAATATGTTCGATGTGCTTTTATGGGTTATAGCACTACTCACAAAGGTTTTGTGTGTTATGATGGCATTGCTAATGGTTTACATATTTCTCGAAATGTGATTTTCTTTGAACATGAGTATTATTTTCAACAACCTGTTTCTCCACTTGCTGTTGTTCTTCTTGCTAGCTTTGATGACTCTCCAACCATTAAGCATTTTAAACCTGGTATTTCCTATCAGTGAAGACAACCACCTCAATCCCAAGTTCCTCCTGGATCTGATTTAGTGTCTGCTCCAGTGGTTCCTCGCAAATCCTCCCGTATCAAGCGTCCTCCTAATTGGTATGGGTTCTTTGCTATTTTAGCTAACACCACGGTTCCTACTTCTTATTCTCAGGTAGCTAAACAGACATGTTGGATAAAAGCTATGCACGAAGAACTTCAGGCTCTTCAAGAGAACTATACTTGGGATATTGTTCCTTATCCTGTTGGTATTAAGCCTATTGGTTGCAAATAGGTATATTCCATTAAGTTACGGTCTGATGGCTCACTTGACAGATATAAGGTAAGGTTAGTGGCTCTCGGTAACTGATAAGAGTATGGTGTAGATTATGAAGAGACCTTTGCTCCTGTTGCAAAGATGACAACAATGTGACTTGTTCTAGCTATTACTGCTTCAAAGGGTTGGCCATTGTACCAAATGGATGTTAAGAATGCCTTTTTGCACGGGGATCTTAACGAAGAAATTTATATGACTCCACCGCCAGGGCTGTTTTCTACACCTTCTTCTGATGTTTGTAAGCTAAAAAGACCGCTTTACGGTTTGAAACAGGCTCCCCGTGCTTGGTTTTATAAGTTTCGCACTATCCTTCTTCGCTTTTCCTTTGTCCAAAGTCAATATGACTCTCTTTATTTCTCTGTAAAACTACTACAGGAATAGTTTTGCTTTTGATCTATGTTGATGATATTGTCATCACTGGAACAGATTCTAAATTAATATCTTAGCTACAGGGACGCCTTCAAGATTCATTTCATATGAAGGACTTGGGCTCATTACAATATTTTCTGGGTCTTGAAGTGCATTCTATCTCGATTGGTATTTTTTTACATCAGCATAAATACACTTGCGAATTAATTCACTTGGCTGGTCTATAAGAGGGTCATTCTATTAATACTCCTTTAGAAGTAAATGTGAAATATCATCATGATGAGGGTGATTTTTTCTCTGATCCATCTCTATACAGACAACTAGTTAGGAGTCTTAACTACTTAACTATTACTCAACCAGATATCTCATTTGTTGTTCAACAAGTTAGCCAATTTATGCAAGCTCCTAGGCATCTTCACTTGGCTGCTGTTCGTTGTATTATTCGTTATTTGCAAGGTACTTCTACTCGAGGTCTTTTCTTTCCTGTGGATTCTCCCATTTGTCTCACTGCATATAGTGATGCTGACTGGGTTGGATGTTCTGATACTCGACGCTCCATTACTGGTTGGTGCATGTTTCTTAGTAACTCTTTAATTTCTTGGAAAAGCAAAAAGCAAGATAGAGTGTCTAAGTCCTCCACTGAGTCTGAGTATCGTGTTATATCCTCTGCATGTTCTGAGATTGTTTGTCTTCGAGGACTATTGGCTGAACTTGGTTTTCCACAAATTGCTCCTACTTCTCTTTATGCAAATAATACTAGTGCTATTCGAATTAGTGCTAATCCAGTATTTCATGAGCGCACTAAACATATTGAGGTGGACTGTCATTCTATCCGTGAAGCATATGATGCTCATCTCATTTCTCTCCCGCATATTTCTACAGACCTACAGACAACGAATGTATTCACTAAAGCTCTTTCTTGAAATCGCCATAAGTTTCTTATTGACAAATTGATGTTTGTTGATCATCCATCATCAATTTAAAGGGAGATATAAGTGGAAGATATTGCTTTTAATAATTAATATATTAGTTGTATATATTCTTAACATAAATATATATTATGTAATTACTAAATAGATATATTCTGTAATTAGTATATTAGCATGTATAGTTTGTTGCCCAAAATATATTATTCGTGGACACTTATTTAATGGAAATTCTCCTCTAGGAGGAGGCATTCAGCCTTTTACAAAAACTGACATAGTCACATAGGAAGGGTAAGGAAAATTTAAAAAGCAATTTAAGCAGGAAACTTTTCAATCAACTATCTCAGATAGTGCTACTGCAATCTGCTAGTGACCTGTATGCACACGTAATTATGTACCCATGTTCTTCCCACATAAAAAAGTGTGCAGTTACAGTTAATTTCAAGTTTAGATCCTATAAAGCTTGTCATTCTTATAATGCTTTTACAAGCAGTAGCGCTTAAAACAACGCATATAAGACTTTCCTATATAAGGTATAGTGTGAAGACAACAAAAACATGTCAGTGCTTCTAAGCAATGAACTATTACATGATTGCAGTGTGGTGGAAGATCATATATAAACCAAAAATATTACTGACTTTAGAGCATATACATTTTTAAAAGGAAGGGCAAATTAGCTTTAAAACAAACACGAACATCGTCTTCAAACTTCAATATTAAGGCGGGTAGGGTCCAGAGTGTTTTTTAAAAAGAACACGCGATAATCATATGCATAATAGCAAATGTGGCGTAAGAGTGATGAATATTCTAGTGATGACATGAACAGATTTTATATATTATGCATTTAATATGATTGGCCAAGGTACCATAGAAAGAAAGTCTACTTATATGGATAACACTTCTTAGGTATTAACTAAAGTAACGATGCGGTACGATTGCCAACATAGACATGATAAATGACATACACTTACCATAACAGAGTTTTGAGAATCTGGATTACTACCACCATTGATGCAAACATTAATGAGCTCTTGAACTAAAGATGCTAGATAAGCAACTTTTAATATAAGTTCTGTATCTGATTTAATCTAGATAACCCAGAGATCTCAGGCACAAATGCTCATCCATGTTGGAATTTTCCTTGGCAGTTTTAACACTATCTTGTCACTTTCTATGATATAGTACAGCAGTAAATACACAAATTACAAGAACATCATGTGGATTAATTGCAAATGCTTAGTGGGATGTTAACAGTCCAACCCTCTACAATGCATACACATAATAAAAAGAAACATCTTAAGCAAAGATCATATTGCAATTAAGTTTATGATAACGAGTAGCACAACATGGTCATCCTTTAAATTTAGGCTAAGGTAGCGGAGGTAGTTCTAAAGATATCAAATTACTCCTTTCCTCATTGGAGCTAGCTTCAACAATAGATATCTTGATAGTAATATTTATGTAATGACCCCTTCCATCTAGGCAAGCATTCAATAACAAGACTTAAGAAAACAAAAAAAGAAAACATATCTTGATATCAAAATGATACAACACTCACATACACAAAAGAGAGGGAGAGAAGAGAACAGGAGAGTTTACAATTCAATCCCAATACAAGACATATATAAGGCTTCATTACACTCTTTTATAGGCAATAAAAACAACAAAAAAACTAGAGTTTTACTTATAAAAGTAAACATCTTATTGGACCAAACTCTGGTCACAGCATACGAATTACTTTAGGTTTCTCCACTTGCTATATCAAAAATTTTGGCTACCATTTATTGCCTCTCTCCACTTATTTCATGATGATTTCGGTTACCATTTAATGTTGTTGTCCTCCATGCAAATCTTAGCTTGATTTATTTCTTAACATTGCTTCCTTTAAATTAAGTTGGTAGAAATTTATCATTCCCAACAATTTCTTTAGTTTGTGAAACAATTCAAACTTCAGTGGTTTAGTAAAAACGTTTACAACTTGTTCTTTAGTGTGACAATAATTAATCACTACTTTTTTTCAGTTACTAGCTTGCGAATTTTGTGAAACCGGATGTCTATGTGCTTGGATTGCCCATGAAAAACTGAATTTTTACACAGTGCTATTATGGACTTATTATCACAGAATAATTCTATTGGAGTATCTTGTTTTTGATGTAGCACTTCAAGCATTCTTCTTAGTTATACTACCTGTGTAACACAACTAGTTACTAAAATATATTCTACTTAAGCCATAGATAACACAACCATAGATTGTTTCTTTGAAGACTATGATATTGCGTTAGTACCAAGATGAAAATTGTACCTTATTGTGTTTTTTTTCGTATTTCTATATCTCCAACCTAATCATTATCTGTGTAACCTATAAGATTTATATAATTGATATTTGCCTAGAAATTTCCTTCATTTAAAGTACCTTTGATATATCGAAATTTTTTTTTGCTCCTTATAAATGACAGGTACGAGACTCTTCCATAAATTTGTTAAATAATCTAACTTCAAAAACTATATATGGTTTGGTTATAGTTAAATAATTCAGACTTCCAATTAAACTCTTGTAGTAAGTTGAACTTATAAATCTCCTTTTATCTTCTTTTATTTGTTTCAATTTTTCTTCAACTGGGTGGGAGTTGGTTATGAATTCTCCATCTTAAATTTCTTCAAAATATCAGTCACATACTTTCTTTGGGAAATAAAAATTCCATCATCCTGTTAAATTACCTCTATTACAAGAAAATCAGACATTAGACCTAAGTTTGTCATGTCAAATGATTTTACCATATCCTCCCTAAATTCTTCAATCATCTTTGAGTTGTTTCCAGTAAAAATTAGATCATTAACATAAAAACACATGATTAGAATATCACCAGGCTTAACAAATTTAACATATAAAGTATGCTCAAAAGAACATCTTTCAAAATCATGCTTTATGAAGTGTGAATCAATTCTTTTGTACCATGCTCTTGGTGCCTGCTTTAATCCATAAAGTGCTTTCTTCAACCTGTAAACTTTAGCTTCTTTTCCAATAATTTCATACCCTGTAGGTTGCTTAACATATACTTCCTCTTCTAAAGTTCCATTTTAAAAAGCAGATTTTACATCAATTTGATAAATTTTCCAGTTATTTTGAGCTGAGAGAGATATAATAATGTAAATATTATCCAATCTCGCAATAAAAGCAAATACTTCAAATTAATCAATACATGGTTTTTGCTTATATCCTTATGCAACCAATCTAGCTTTAAATCGGTCAATTTCACCATTAGCTTGTACTTTGTCTTGTCCATCCACTTTACTCCTATAGGTTCTGTATCAATAGGCAAATATGTTAATTCTTATATGTTATTCTTTTCAATTGCATATATTTCTTCATCCATGGCTTTTCTCCATTTCAAGTCATTTGTTGTCTCCTCATAATTAACTAGTTCAAAATCTATAAATAAAGCACAATTGATAATCTCTTTATCAGATTGATCATTATTAGTACTTATCATATAATCTTCCAATATGACTGATAGCTGACAATGTCTTTGGGGTTTAATAGATGTCTCTGACTAGAATACTAAATCTGCCTGAGCGTTTTCTTCTTCATAGTTTTCTGAAATCAACGTTGGCCTTTTTTGAGAAGTTGACGACCAATCTTATATTTCATCCTCATTAAATGTTACATCACGGCTAATAATCATCTTTTCATATTTGGATTACATAATTTATAGGCCTTTGAATTTGTATTTGTACTATAACCTATAAAAATATATTTCTCACCTTTGTCATCCAGCTTCTTCCTCAACTGATCTAGTACATGGGCATAAGCATTACACCCAAAAAATTTAAGATGACGAATGAAAGGTTTCCTTTCATTCCAAACTTCCTTAGGTGTTTTTGTCATTAAGGCTTTTTATTGGACACTTGTTTAAAATATAAATTGCACATGCAACAACTTTTGTCCAAAATTCTTTAAGCAATGGTTTAGATCTTAACATGTATCTTACCATGTCTATAATAGTTTTGTTCTTCCTTTGTGCTACTCCAATATGTTGAGGTGTGTATCTGTTGGTCAATTGATGTTGAATTCTATACTGTTTAAAGACCTCTGTGTATACAAAATACTAAGACCCTATCTATTCTTAATGCTTTAATTCTGCAACCACTTTGCTTTTCCACAAACACTTTAAATGATTAAACCCATCACAAGCTTTTGGTTTATGTTTTAGAAAATACACTGAGGTCTTTATACTAAAATCATCAATAAAAGTAATAAAATATTTATTACCTCCATTGGATGGAACTTAAACAGTACATATATCTGAATGAATAACTTTCAATAGCATCTTTGCTCTATAGGACTTTCCAACTGGAAAAACACCCTATGCTTTTTTCCCAACTCACATGTCTCACATAAATGGTTAGGAATATTCATAACAAGTAAGCTAGACACAAGCTCTTTTCTTTACAGATAATTTAATCCAAAAAAAATGAAAATATTCAAAACACATGTGTCATAGCCAATTTACATCATGTATCACAAATCAAGCAAGCAAATTTTTCATGAAGAGTTTTTAGTGGGAATAGCTTGTTAGAAGGCATCTTACCTTTGCAATAAATCTTCCACTCCTATCTATGAAGGTGTAAAAATCATGATGAATCTGCATTTTATAATCTTTCTCTGATAATTGACCCATGCTTAGTAAATTATAATGAAGACCAGGAACACATAAAATATTAGAGATAAAACTTCCTTCAACCCAATGGATACTCGACCTTTTTTCAAAATAGGAATATTTGAATTATTCCCAAATTTAACTGTTGACTAAACATTTTCATCTAAAGAGGAAAATAATCCCTTATTCCCACACATATAATTGCTACAACCAGTATCTAAATACCTGATATTTTCATCTTCCATAAAAGAGTTGCTTGTTAGAAATAAACTTTCTACCTTATTAAAAGTCTCACCAAAATGTTGGTATTGATTTTCTGCAACATTAGCCTGATAGTTGTTTTGAGATCTAGATCTATAATCAGCAACTTTGTGTCTATACCTTCCATAATTAAAGCAATTAAAATTACATCTCTTTTGATATTGATTACCTCATCCTCTTCCTTGATTGGTAGGCCCAAAATTATTTCCTTCTTTTCCTTGAGTGAATATTCTGGAATTGTTTTCTCTTCCTAGTTAAAATTATTCCCACAACCTCTTCCTTTAAAACTTCCTCTACCTTTGCCTCTAAAATCTCCTCTTCCTTCATTATTAAAACCAAAACCTTTACCATCTGCATTTTGATTAGATTACACAACATTATTGAAATTCACCTGGCCTTTTAAGGCTTCTTCTGTTGTCTTTTTTGTTTTCTCCAGTATTATGCTAACATGACTTTCAATGGTTCCCTGCAACTCTGCTACAGTCATAGTCTCCATATCATGTGACTCTAATATTGTAGTCACAATATGGTCAAGTTTAATAGGCATGCGGGTAGAATCTTTTCCACCACCTTACTATCTAAAATATCCTCTCCATACAATCTCATCTTGTTGACAAGATCAGTAACACGAGAAAAATATTGTTAACGGTTTTTGAATTAGATATTTATTCTCTACGCAGAGATTGCAATTTGAATTTTTGAGTCTTATCTATATCTTTGTAAGCCAGTTTTAAGATACTCCATGCTTCTTTGGCAACTTTAACATTATCAATTTTGCCAAAAACTAGATAATTTACTCCTTAGCAAATTTGGGATAACACCAATTAGTACTTTAAGCATTTACATTAGCTCCTTCTTGTAAGACTAGATCAACAAGACTCCAAATATTGTATGTAAGGCCCTAACTTATACCCTAGAAGTATTATAGTATGTCTATGATGTATTAAGAAGTGAACATAACGAATTAAGAGCATTTAAGCATAGTAAGAGACAACTTAGGCGTGAAATATGGATGAAAATGAAATTAATTAATGAAATTATAGGCCAATGTATAATTAAAGGATGAAGAAGAACCAATGTGCAAATTTCCCAAAGTCAACATATGAACCATTTAGATTAAAGCTTGTATGAACAATAAGAAAAAAGCATGTGTGCCCATTAGGAATTTAGCATTGTGTGTAAGTCTTGCAAGTTCATAAAATGGGCACATGGAGAGGAGAGAGGGACAACATTTTAGGGTTTGAATTCCATATTTTTCCTCTCTCATTTTCTCTCCACTTTATCCTCTTCATCCTATCATTTTACATGTAAAGAATTAAGCTAATCTTAGGTAGAAATCAAGGTAAAAGTTAGTGGTTTTCTCTTTATCTTTATCTTTTCTTGCTTTACTTATGAAGAATTGGCATTATAAGGTTAGAATTAGGATTTAGATATGTATTTGTGGTGTTTCTAGTTGGTGAGTCAAGCAAAGCCAAAGAAGAAGGGAAGGAAAATTATTAGAAGAACTACTTAGCCAGTTTTAAGGTTTAGAACTACTTAGCCAATTTATGTATATGTTTGAATGGATACAAAGATTCATTTGGATATGTGATGGTTGTTGGGATGGTGTGTTGGTGCTATTTTGGTGTTACCTTGCATGTAATTGGTTGAATATAACAAGAGAGTATTGTATAGTGGAATTATGTCTTAGGTCTATTTAAACTAGTTAAATTGTTTGGGTTATAATGCAGCCTATAGACCTCTAAATTGGGTGATTTCAGTTGCATATGAAACCTATAAATGGGAATAGAAATCTCTATAAGAGACTCTAACTTAATTTTGGTTTTATGACATTGAAAATTGATATCAAAATTGGTGACATAATGCTACCCCTGTTTTGGAGCAACTTGTGAAGTTTAGTCTATATCTTATGATTAAGAAGTTCAAATGTCTTGATTTTTAGTGCTTTAAAAACTAGAGACATAGGGGAAACAAATGTCTAAAATCCTTTAAAACCTAATTCGAATCTTTTCTATATGCATATTACAGAACAAGTAGAGATATGAATGGCGAGTGTCTGTCACGATCGTGACAAGGGTTTTAAGGTGACCTCAACTACTAAATCACTAGTAAACACCATACATATTGGAAACCTCCGCCTAATAATTAAAGCAAAAAATTTCTATTTAATCTATAATACAATATGCAAAACAATAGTCTTATCCATCTAAACATTGTTGATGCACTCATAACTCAGTACTACTGAACAAAGAAGTATAACCATGAAAGGAAAGAAGTGTACAAAGAAAAAAACCAAACAATCACTGAAAAACCTGTTCAAGTTTAGCAGTGGTGATAATGTCAAAATTTTTTGGCACTCCTTTAAAAATTAAATCTCTCGCACGTCCACCCACCAAATAAGCTTCAAACCTTACTAAAAAAAGTGGCTATTCAAGTACAAATTCTTTAAAAACCAATGATAAATTTGGAACCCCTAAGTGCCAAAATGCACGATTTAGTTTTTAAAAAAACTAAGAAATTAACCCATTTCATAGCCTAACTTTGGAAGACAAAGACGATCAACAATGACATAAACTACAAAGCATAGGCTAGTGCAATGACACACCTTTACCATTCACAATGTTCATATAGTCCAAGTAGGTAGGGATGTCATCCTGTGGCTTACACTTAACTACTAATAGTTGTCATTTTCCATTTAGACATATCAACCAATTTGCCTACATCATTAAGTTAGAATGAGAGTGCTAAATTTTTTTAAAAATGTTATAAAATAAATAAAATTACTTCGTTGTGCAACAACATCCGAACAGTAGGATCGATTCTGTAGACTTACCTCAACCAAATTGTTGTTGGACCACTATAGGATGAAATTCATACAACCATAAGTAACTAGAAGCAAGGTGTTACTCAAAAAGAAAAAGCGACAAACTAACGTAGAAACAAACCGATGAAGTAGTTGGTGAATTAAGACCATGTAAGGGGCAAAGCTTATTTGGACAAAATTGAGCGTTGGGTACAACTCACAAAATCTTATATGTAATCAATCTTAACTTTAAAGGATTAAAACTGAAATTGGATTAATAATTATGAGGAGATATGAGCTAGACAAAGAGCAATGGATCAAACATATTTGTAGAGGCAGATATTTGCAGGATAACATCATCAATTTGCATGGACCACATTTATTATTCTAAGTTACTGTAAGTTAGTTGGGTGAAAGTTTGACGCAAATGTGCAAGACAGATGAAACCGTATCATAGAATACCAATATATTCACTGCCATCTTTCAGTCTTCGCATGCATAGGGAACCACAGTTTACATCTAAGACCTCAACAAACATAAGGGACCACAATATACAATTATAAATAAACAAGCACACAAATAAGAAGATTTAGGAGACCAAATATTTAAAAATATAAAAGCCAAATAACAATGGACCTACTCCGATGAAATGTTAACTTCTTATTTAGACACCTGAAGAGTGTGTGAGTTGAGTTACTTCTAATGTGGTGTGTGCGACAATAAAAGTAATTACAATGCAACTGAAATTGTCTGAGCAAGAACACAATTGCGGATTGAAGTTCATAAATCAAAGGATTGTGTAAAAAATGAAGAAGATGACATATTAGGGCTATAGGAGGAGAGAAGACGCGACGTTTCAAGTTCACATGTACGTTAATGGACAACACTAACCCACCTCCAATCAAAGCACAAATACTGCCCAAAAATGATAAGTTAAAATTAGAGGTGAGACCTACTTCTATTTAACACATCCATGTCGGCTGTTAGTGAGTCCCACATCTAAAAATTAATAAAAACATTACGTTAGCTAAATTTTATGCCATGTCAGCAGATAATTGATAGTAGTTTAACACTATTCTTAGTTAGAGTTTAATTTAAACGATTTCTAAATATTAAGGTTTATTTTGAATCATTTTTAACATCAAGGTCTATTTTATGCGCTAGTATAAACCTTAAAATAAAACGTTAATGTTCATTTTTAACACCAATACCTATTATAAACCCTAAAATTTACTTTTTTGATGGACGAAGAGTCCCAGTTTCTCGATAGGCAAAGACAGATATACGTGACGCACCCGCGATCCGACGGACGTTAGTTTCACACGCCTATTTCGCAAACCCGAAGCTACTTTTTGTTTAATTATACCTTGCTCACCCTAGTCTCCTAATCCACCCCAGGATTCTTTACTCCTGGCACTTCTTTTTCCAGTTTCCTCCTCTTTAAATTAGGGTTTTGGATTTGATCTGTTCATTTTCAGCTTCCAATTAATCCTTTTGTAGTGCTAATTTGAGTGTTCCTGGGGAAGGGGGAGAGAATATGGGAGGAGGAGATGGAGAGGTCAATGAATCGAATTCCGGTGAGAGCGAATTAGTTACGGTCAACGTCCGTTGCTCTAACGGCTCTAAATTTTCTGTTCGGATCAACCTGACATCCACAGTCGAAGCTTTCAAGGTCGTTCTTGCTGAGAAGTGTGATATTACGCCGGATTCTCAGCGGGTCATTTATAAAGGTCGGATCTTGAAGGATGATCAGACTCTGCAAAGCTACGGTATGTTTTTATTATCTTTTGTTGATTAAGTGTCGAGTTAGCGTTTTTGTTCTTTGTGGAGATCTAGGGTAATCGAGTGATTCTGAATTAGGGTTGGGTGGAGGTTCTTGAACTGGAATAGAGTGAATGAACTCTATTTCGCGTTATGATGATTGTTCATAGGTTTGATGTTGCATTTGTTGTTTAAGATGGTGTAGTCTAGCGAAATTGTTCATGCCTTCTTGCCATTTAGAGCCTTTACTTGTTGGGGACGCATATGAAAAGTCTCGATATGATATACTATTTGTGCATATGGTGTTGTTTATCGAGTGAGTAAATAATGAGAGCAATTGGACTCCTGACAATGTTTGGATAGAGGTCAGATGGTAGATGTTTGATGGCTTTGGTTCAAGGGTTTAGTTGTTCTAGCCTTTTGAAGTCCTTGTGATTATATTGCCCTTTTTTGGTTGTTTATCTGTTGGTAAGTCATCTGTACCCTGGTTTCTTTATTGTGTTGGTTGGTGGAGCAGGATTGAATTAGGTCTCCTGTTGTTTTGTATTGACATCGACCTTTAGAATATCCTCTATAATTTGGTTGTTCCTCATTTCTTTACACTTTTTTCTTTTGAATTTTATCTTCTTTTATGTGTGATATTTTATTGAAACTTGTAGATATATGGGTATTCTCTGCGCCATGGGTAAACTGATTCAGGTTGGATATCTTCATACCGTATTTAATTGTTTTTAGAGGATGAAATGAAAATGCTGAAGGCTGGCCCACAAACAATGCTGTTGGTTGACCCCCTCATCTCATGTATCATAAATTCATTTCATCATATGAGGCTTCACAGGATAAAGCTTGTAGTAGGCAGTTGCTGACAGTCAGTAATACAAATGAGTATTTAACCGTCTTTATTTCCTTGTGATTTGTGTAGGCTTGGAAGCAGATCAGACAGTCCACTTGGTTCGTGGTCTTCCACCTAGTACATCAGTCAACCCAGCTGCACCGCCAAATACTGGAGGTGCAAATGCTAGTCCAAATGATCCACATGCTACTGGTACTGCTGAAGGTGGTTCACTTGGAGGATCTGGGTTTGGGGCTTCACTATTTCCGGGGCTTGGCTTAGGTGGCAGCGGTGGTATGTTTGGAGCTGGACTTCCAGAGTTTGAGCAGGTGCAGCAACAGTTGACGCGGAACCCTAACATTATGAGAGAAATAATGAACATGCCTTTAGTGCAGAACCTTATGAATAACCCTGAGATTATGAGGAATTTGATCATGAACAATCCCCAAATGCGTGAAATCATGGATCGAAATCCTGAGCTGGCACATATACTTAATGATCCTGGCACTCTCCGCCAAACTCTTGAAGCTGCACGAAACCCGGAGCTCATGCGAGAGATGATGCGCAACACTGACAGAGCAATGAGCAATATTGAATCTTCTCCAGAGGGGTTCAATATGCTTAGGCGCATGTATGAAACTGTTCAGGAGCCTTTTCTGAATGCAACTACAATGGCTGGAAATACTGGAGGTGATAATGCAAATCCTTTTTCAGCTCTTTTAGGGGCTCAAGCTAGAGAAGGATCAACTAATCCAGCAACTACAAATATTGAAACAACTACTGGTTCTCCTGCTCCAAATACCAATCCACTTCCTAACCCTTGGACTGCTGGAAGTAAGTAGTTGTGCTCCTACTTAATGTAGGCACTTTGCAATTTGTTATGAGCATTTCCCTCTCTCTTTCTTCATTGTTCTATCATAGTCCTCTTTCCATTTGAAGAAAGATAACCTTATGAAGTTCTCTCTTTAGTTACTTGCCGAAATTTCACATGGATGCATCAGCCTAAATCTCAGTATATCCTCTCCAGTTTTTTTAATGCCCTTCCTATTCACCTTGATATTCTTCTTTTACATGCTTCTACATCTCCCCTCAAGATCGGATCAATCTTTTAGTGGAATGGAGACAGATTTTTTTTATTGAATGCTTCTATTGCATAAATTACTAATGCACATATGACAGCTGGGGGTGTCCAAACCAATACTACAAGGTCTGTTCCTTCTGGGGATGCTAGACCACAGGCACCTACTGGAATAGGTGCTCTTGGTCTTCCAGAGCTTGGCAACATGCTTGGTGCTATGCCAGATGCTACTTTAATGACCCAGTTGATGCAAAATCCAGCTATTTCACAAATGATGCAAAGCCTTCTGTCAAACCCTCAGTACATGAACCAGGTACAAAAAAACTGTTAATTAGTAAAGTCTTTTGGTGGAAAACTTTGCTGATTGATGGCAAGTGATTAACATCTGTCAAGTCCCAGGTTCTTGGCATGAATCCCCAACTTCGTAACGTACTGGATTCCAACTCTCAACTAAGGGAAATGATGCAAAATCCTGAGTTTCTTCGTCAGTTGACTTCTCCAGAGACAATGCAGGTACAGGTGTTCTGCACCCACCCCCAACTCCCAAAAAAAGAAAAAAAGCACAGAGGAACATGAAGAAAAAAAAAGCCTTAACTGTACTGATGACCATATAATACCCTTACCCAACTAGTAATATTCTCTTGTGCAATTTCCAAAACGACATTCTCCTGTGCAGATGTGGGCAAATTCTTTCACAAGCGTATGGAAATGATTACTAACTGAAGTCATTCATGACATTTTTCTTCTTGACAGTCATTTGTAGACTAATAATTATATTAACTCTGTTTTTGTTCTTCAGCAACTTCTGACTTTCCAGCAAGCTTTTTTGTCTCAGCTTGGCCGGCAGCAATCAACCCAGTAAGTAGTGACTTGATTTACGTGTTCTTTTTCTGAAATAGAAGTACGCATGCCCTTGTTTAATTTGATACAGACCAGTAGGCAGCAACAACTTGCATTATACCTTGTTGCCAAATTTTCATGAGTGATTTTCCTTTTGAGTTATCTAAGATGAGATTATCTTGCAGGGAGGCAGGTCAAACTGGTACGGGCACAGGTATTGGACACTGCAAAATATGCCTTCTACTTGTACTGTGGTTTTATTGTAATTTTCTATGGCTCTTGTAGTATGACTCCATGATTGAAGGTTTTTATATGTAGGCATAGGATTTAGACTTTGGCAGCAACGTTTAATTGGCCCTACATGGTTGCTGCTCCTAAGTTGGACCAACTTAATTCGTGTGGTTAATTTACTTCACAAACTAAAGTTGTCAAGTATTAAGCTCAATTCCATATAGAATCATGGGCTTTCACTTTTCTATCTCCATCGCATCTTTTGTTTGTTCTTTTTTGCATTTTATTGGTTTTTATGTTGATAATGGTTGCAGGAACAACAAACAATGCGGGCTTAGCGATGTTAATGAACATGTTTGGCGGACTTGGGGCAGGCAGTTTGGCCGTTCCCAACAGATCTAATGGTTAATATTCCTTCATTCGGCATCTTTTTTTCTCTACCTCTCACTTTTTCTCTCTCCCCCCGGTCTGAATTTATTTCATTATTTTTTGCAGTACCTCCTGAAGAATTATATGCAACCCAATTGACACAGCTACAGGAAATGGGTTTCTTCGACACGCAAGAGAATTTAAGGGCACTAATTGCAACGGCAGGAAATGTACACGCTGCAGTAGAGCGACTTTTGGGCAATTCCGGTCAGTAGGTTATTCTTATTATGATTTGTGTCCGTTTGGACTGAGTTGTATCGAAGCCCTCTTTTTGGGTCCGAATAAGTTGGAATATGACGGTAAGGGAAGTGAACATTCACGTGTGTCAATGATAGTTGGATTATTTTCTTCTCTACTCCAGTTTCTGTAGTGGCATCTGCCGAGGCCCGTACGTCTTGTACATACTTATACTTTACCATTAAGATTGACGACACCAATTTACTTCCCAAATTCTTAAAAAAACTTTTGGTTCTTGTACTCCTTTTTCCTATTTTCCATTTCTTTTTAAAATTCTTCTCGAGTTTTATATATAATAATAGTGTCGACTCTATCTTTGATTACAATCCAAAAAGGTTGTGAATTTGGGTGATGTTTATCGTTCCCATTCGGTCCTTCCCATAGGTATTTGAAGTCGGTGGTGGTGCTTACGGGTGTTCAAGATGTAATATCTGACAAAACTTGTCAGATATGCAGCAAAAAAGAAGAGAAAAGATGTTACGAGGATAGAAAAAAATTGTCTTGTACTATTGAAAACTTGTTTAAATAAGATGGGACTCATCAACTGCAACTCAAAAGTTTTATGCAAGGTTGAAGGACATCTACTAACTTAGTTGCTCTGAACTTGGCCAACTAAACTTATCCAATGACTCCACTAAACCATCACAAACAAAGTTACTAATTAACAGTAACACAAATAATAACAAATCTGGATTACTATCAACGTCCCCCTTTAATCATCTTCAGTTTGACAAATGCTTCAGACTTTTAGGGCTTAGTGAAGATATCTGCTTCTTGATCTTCAAACTTGCAATATACCAACTCAATTCTTTTATTGCAAACTTGATCTTTTAGAAAATGAAAGCTTGTTTGTATGTGCTTGCTTCTCCCATATATGAATGGGTTTTTTTTTTTTTTGGCCAAATCTATTGAAGATTTGTTGTCCACAAAAATTCTCATAAGTCCTGCAATTAAAACATGAGTTTGATTCAACAAATTTTGCAACCAAATAGCCTAACATGCACCTATGATAGCAGCTACATATTCCACCTCAGAGGTTGAAAGTGCAACAATGGGCTGCTTTTTTGATAACCATGACATAGCAGTAGAGCCAAGCTTGAAGACATAATTGGACATGCTTCTACGGCGCCTAAATCACCATCCCAGTCACTATCTGAGTAGCCAATAAAAGCCAAATCATCACATGAAGTATAGAATAAATCGTCATCATGTGTACCCTTTATATATCGTAAGACCTCTTAACAGCTTACTCCATAAACCTGCTAATTAACCCAACTGCACAGCAAATTTCTGTTCTTGTGCACGTGAGATACCTTAGGCTTTCAACAAGGTGTTTGAAGTACGTAGAGTCAACTTGTGCATCATCATCTTAGACAACCTTGTACTGACTTCCACTAGGGTCTTCACAGGGTTGCAATCACTCATCTGGAATCTTTTCAGGAGTTTAGTGGCATACCTTTTCTGACATATAAATATACCTTCCTCCATTTGATACACTTCAATATTCAGGAAATATGACATCAGTCCCAAATATGTCATTTCCAATTCATGCCTCATGGACATCTTGAATTCATCAATCATTTCAGAGTTATTCCCAGCAAATATTAAATCATCAACATAAAGGCAAATTAGAAGTATATCACCAACAATCATTAACCTTCATATATAGAGCATGCTCGGCAGGGTATCTTTGAAATCCAATGGTCTGAAAGAAAGTGTCAATAAGCTTGTTCCACGCTCTAGGTGCCTGTTTTAGTTTTTATAAAGCTTTCTTCAATTTGTATACTTTCTCTTCACAACCTTTCTTTATAAAGCCTAGTGGTTGCTTGACACATACCTCTTCTTCAAGTTACCCATTCAAAAATGTTGACTTTACAACCTGTTGATGTACTTTCCAGTAATTTTGAGTAGCTAAGGCTATCAAAAGTCTGATTCTTTCAATTCTCGCAATAGGAGAGAAAACCTCTTGGAAGTCATAACTTGGTTGTTATTCCAATCCCTTAGCCACCAACCTCAGCCTTATGTCATTCTATTTCTCCATTTGACTTCAACTTCATCTTGAAAACCCATTTAACATCAATAGCATTGTTGCCTTTTGGAAGGCCAGTTAGTTCCCATTTCTTGTTTTTTTCAATTGTTGTCAACTCCTCCATCATGACATTCGTCCATATGGGATCTTCAAGTGCCTCCTCAAGTGTAACCGTTTCATTAGCTGCAAACATGCAAAATTGCACTAAGTTCCCATCACCGTCTACAATATTGTTAGGTGTTACCTCAAAATTTCTCAATGCTGCCAGTAGTTGCCATTTTTTCTTGACTTCTCATTATCTAGATCTTGCTAAAGTGCAACTGGATAAGGCATATTCTCCATATTTTCTAGTTTAGCTTCAACTATATCCTCTCCAATGACGGAGATAACTTGCCTGCAAGGGTCATATTCGACGTCCTTCTCCCATTTCCAAGCTTCATTTTTAGCAAAGACCATATCTCTGCTCAAGATTACTTTCTTTGTTGCGGGATTATATAGCTTTGTATCCTCCATTCTTGTAACCAACAAAGGTTACTTTCTCGCCATGATCATCTAACTTTGATCTCACTTGACTTGGAACATGTGCATAGGCAATTGAACCAAATACCTTAAGGTGTCTCACACCTGGTTTGACAACACTCTAAGCTTTAACAGGGGTGATACACTTAACATCTTGAGTTGGGGACCTATTTATTAAGTAGACAGTGCATGAAATAACTTTAGTCCAAAAATAATTTGAAAAAGTAATTTGACATACCTTTGGTTTTCAACATGCTCCTCGCCATATCCATTATAGTTTTATTCTTCCGTTTTGTGATTCCATTATGATGAGGAGTCTAGTGATAAGTTGTTTCATGTTGTATTCCCTGCTCTTCGCAATACTGAATGAACTCGTTAGAAGTATATTCACTCCTCCATCAGTTCTTAAAGTTTTAATCAAGTGACCACTTTCTCGTTCAACATGAACCTTAAACCTTTTAAAGTGATCAAACACTTCAGATTTCCTCTCCAAAAAGTACACCCAATTTTTCCTTGTAAGATTATCAACAAAGGTGAGGAAGTATCAATTGTTACCAAGTGACATGTCGTTTAATGGTCCACAAACGTCTGAGTGAAAAAGTTCAAGTGGTAATTTTGCATGTTGGTTTCTTCTCATAGCAAAAGGATGTTTGTGCTGTTTTTAAGAGTATAGGCTTTGCATAACTGCTCGGGGTGTTCAGTGTTAGGCAAGTTCCTCATCATATTCCCACGAGCCATTAGCTTTAAATTGCAATAATTCAGATGTCCAAAATGCAAGTGCCACAACTAAGACTCATCTTGGATTACAATATTAAGACAGTGACAAACACTAGTAGCAATAATAATGTGAAACATTTGATTCTTGATCAAAGGAGCCTTAAGAACAATTGTACCTTTCTTGTCCATCAGGACCATCTGATTGTTGCATAAGTTCATGACATAACCTTTTTCAAGAAGTTGAAAAATGCTAAGGGGATTGCTCTTCATCGCTGGTACATAGAATACGTCTAAAATGAATCTATCATCTCCATTCTTTGTCTAAATCAATATCTATCCCTTTCCTATCACTAGTATGGTGCTATCATCAGCAAATTTGACTCTAGAATGAACATATTCATCAAGTTCTACAAATTGCTCCTTCCTATCTCACATATGATTTGTGCATCCAATGTTTAAGAACCAGGTGATGTAGTATGTTGTCTCACTAGTTGCAGTCACCATCAGAAGGGCATGATCATCATCGGCTCCCTCATTTACACAAGAGCCTCCTTACTATTCTGATTAAATCTGCACTCATTTGAATAATGACCAAAGTCAGTGACATGAGTAACATTCAACACTAGATTTATAATATCTCCTTCTACCTTGACCATAAAATCATCCTCTGTTTACGCGACGGTTTAAATCTAATTTCTCCTAGTCATTCCCTCATTACAATCACCTCTGTTGTTGTTTTGAGCTCCACGTCCCTTATAATGACGACCACCACGTCCTCGTCCTTTGTAGCAAGAGCTACTATGTTTTTGACCCTTTTTTGCTTCGTTCGCCTTTGACAAAAACTTCATTCTGAAAGGCTTGCTCAATCAGTTTCTGTATCTGCTTCTTAATCATGCATTGTTCATGAGCTTATAGCATGCCAATCAATTCGCCAATCATTATATTCGACAAATCATGAGCTTTTTCTATAACAACAACCATATGCTCAAATCAAGGTGTAAGAGTCCCTAAAATCTTCTCAATTTTGTACTCATCGTTGAGCTCCTCTCCGTATGTATTCATTTGATTTGTCAAACTCAATAAACGATTAATGTAATCGCTGAAAAATTTTGTCCCCTTCATTTGCAGAAGCTCATATTGATGCCTTAAGATTTATAGACGCACCTTCTTGACTTTCTCTGCTCCTTTTTTTGCTGCCGCAAGGATATCCCAGGCTTGCTTAAAAGTGGCAGCTCCTACAATCTTCTCGAATATTGCATCATTCACACCTTGATGGATGTAATACAGTGCCTTCCGATCTTTCTTCTTACTTTCCCAATGGTTGGTCTCTTGTATTTCACTTGCATCAGCTGCAAGATCAGGAAATCTTTCCTCCACGACAAGAAACAAATCGTACACTATATGAAAAGTACAAATTACAGACGAAAAAAATACCGTAGGAAATTAGAGAAGGAAAATGATTTTTTGAATTGTCAGAAAAAATTGAAATTTACGACAGACACAATATCTGTCTGGAGGGAAATTATTCCCACAATTATTTTAAGGAATAGCAACGGAATAGTGATGGCCGTCATAAAAATAAAAATAGGTGACAAGGTTGGCGACAAATAAGTATGAGGTGTACCAACAAAAAAATGTTTTTCGGTAAAATTTTAAAATTTTAAAATTAAACATTGTCACTTTTTTCAGCTTTAACATTTTTAAATAGAAGAAAATGACATCATTTGGTTTAACACCAAATGACATCATTGTCGTCTCACCTTAAACCTACTCGAAACAACCCCTCTTCGTCTATAGTATTCTCTCCCGGTTTTCGTTTCTTGGTTTTCTTCTTGTCACCATTGATCTTCTCTCATCTATCTGAAGGATGACAATACGCAGTGGAAACAAAAATTGCAATCCTATATATAGATCTATTGCGTTTAAGAATCATACCCATAATAAGAACAGACAGAATAAATACCTGAAAAGTGATGATTACTCGATACAACACTTCGAAAACACAAAGCCTTTATGTGCTCCACACTAAAAAATATATCCCGCTTTCAACACTTGATATAGTTTTGGATAAATTTGAAGAATCCTTTCTTCAAGAATAGAGAAAACAATTTTCTCAAATTTTTCTCTTGTTTAATTTTCCAGTGCAAAAATGAAGAAAAATGAAATATCAAAATATCACTCTACTCTTTGTTTTTCAAGCACGTCAAGAAAAACGAAAAGCATTGAAAAGAGTATCGAAATTTTTCTTCTTCACTTTGTATCTCACCGCACAGAAAAAACGAAAAACAAATCTCTGTATATTTTTTTTTCCTTCTCCTTCTTTGTGCACGTTATTCATAAATCAAACATCACAACCCTTCATTCATAAATGACGCCTCCTTTTATAACCTTTACAACATTTATTGTTTTGGTTAATGATAA
>JAOQMP010000208.1:23156406-23171585 GCA_027563575.1 Erythroxylum pedicellare | reverse complement strand
TGAAACACTTTCAATGATTCTAACCCATTCAAAATGACCAAAATACCCTTTCCAATTGGTGAGGGGATGTTACATACTCTTTCACTCAAAGTCTCCATCTTTAGCCGTAACTACTTCCCCTTTATCCACTCCACGCCGGAGCTTCTCTGGATCGAGGATTGGAATGACTATAGAAACAGCTGATTCCATGATCATGAAATGGGACTCAGACTCTTGAACCTATGCCAACGTGTAGGAGACAATGGATTGAAGTTTGTGAGAAAGGAATAAAATCCACTTGATTCCATACTTTCTTTCTTTTCTGTTATTCTGTCATAACAAACCTAATGAACAGTAGAAAAGAACAAAACAAAATTGATGAAGTGTCTTGCTATAGTTTCTATGTGGTGTCGTTTGTTGGTGTCGATTTTTCTTGTGAGTCCAACAGTCCCTCCTCAAGTTGGAGTTTATGTAAACCCAACTTGTCCAATGCTGTGTGAAGTGTTGGTGCTGGTAAAGCCTTTGTGAATGCATCGGCCAATTGGAACGTTGAAGACAAGTGACTTGTTTGGAGAAAACCATCGTGGACTACATTACGTACCAGGTGGGAATCGATATTTAGATGCTTGGTATGCTCATGAAACATGGGATTGTTGGAGATCTGGATTGTTGCCATGTTATCGCATCTTAGTGGGATTGGTAATGAAACCTTCACTTGCAGATTTCTCAAGATGTAATTGAGCCACTTTATTTTGCAGAGAGTACTGGCCATGCTTCTGTATTCGATAGAGGATCTACTGACTGTTTGTTGCCTTTTTGTCTTCTAAGAAATTAAGGATGAACCCAGAAATATGCAAAAACCTGTAATGGATTTTCGGGTGACTAGGCAGCCTACCTGGTCTACATCAAAATAAGTTAACAATCTATTTTCAGAGTTTGCCGAGTAGAATAGTGCCTTTGAAACACTCCCTGCTAGATACCTTAACACATGAGTTAGTGCCTTCCAATGTGGTTCTCTTAGGGCAGTGGTGTATTGGCTTAGTTGTTGCGTTGTGTATGTGATATCAGGTTGAGTAAAATTCAGATACAACAGTTGCCCGACTATTCTCCTATACTTTTTAACATCGACTGACAAAGCACCATCATTAGAATTCAATTAAATCCCTAGAACCATGGGCACATCAGCACTTTTCAAATCTCCCAAATTCAAATAAGCCAATATATCACGTATGTACTTCTGTAGGGATAATATCATACCACACTTTGATCTAGCTATTTCAATACCAATAGAATACCTTACGTATCCTATATCTTTGATGGTGAATAAATCATTCAAGAAATTCTTC
This sequence comes from Erythroxylum pedicellare, assembly GCA_027563575.1. Lineage (NCBI taxonomy): Eukaryota > Viridiplantae > Streptophyta > Magnoliopsida > Malpighiales > Erythroxylaceae > Erythroxylum > Erythroxylum pedicellare. The sequence continues at coordinate 23,170,260 of JAOQMP010000208.1, read as the reverse complement.
GTATCACTTATCGGGGATTCATCAAAATTGGTGATCAGCAAATCGTCTACATAGATAACTAAGGTTATAAAGTCAGTATTGTTACCTTTTGCAAACAGGCAAGGATTGGAATCTGCTTGGATAAACTCGTAAGTAGTCAATTTAGCCGTGATTTCCTTATTCCATTGTCTCCCTGCCTGTTTTAAGCCGTATAGAGATTTCTAAAGTCTTAGTACCTCCCTTGGTCGCGTTCTATTGTAACCTTGAGGTGGTGAGATGTAAATTTATTCATTGATTTTTTCATGTAGATAGGTGTTGTTTATATCCTCGTGGTGTATGGGCCACCCCTTTGCTGTGGAAACAACAAGAATAGTGCGAATGCTCGTAAGCTTTGCAACAGGAGAGAAGACGTTGAAGTAGTCGATGCCCAGGGTCTGCTTCAATCCCTTCACAACTAGGCGTGCTTTGCGTCTTTCAATATGTCCGTCTGGTTTTCTTTTGATTTGTAAACCCACTTCATGGCTAGTGGCTTTTTTCCTGCTGGTAACGTAGCTGATACCCAAGTTTCGTTTCTTTCCAAAGCTTCAAACTCCTCCTCTATTGGTTCGATCCATAATGGATCCTATTTAGCACTTTCATAAGAAAATGGTTCATAGTTAGTAGACAAGTTAGCCAAGAAGATTTGATGGGAAATGGAGAAGGTGAGCTTGTCGTGGTTCATGAAGAGCTGTGAGGAAACATTGAGAGCTCGATGTGGTAAGATAGAATGTAATCGTTAAGGTATGGGGGTGGGTTTCAGTGGCGGGTACTGAATCTGGTAGGGATGTTGGCGTTATTGGAAGGTGTTTGGATATTTGATGGGGTTTCAGGTTGGGGATTTTGAGTGTCGGTAGTAATTGGTGATGGTAAAAGGGAAGAGTGGTCTACTAGGTCAGATCTTGTTGAGTCAGTCAATGAAGATTGGGAAGTTGGGTAATTGGGTTTAGGTAGCTGGGTATTTGGGTAATTAGGTAATTGGGTTTGGGTATAGAAATTTGGACTGGACGGTCCAAATAATAGGTCTGGGTCAGTGCTGTGTTTGGGCTCTTCAGCTTGGTTATACGGGAATAAAGATTCGTAAATAACAACATCTCAACTAAAAGTTACTTGTTTTATGTTGATTGTTTGTAATTTGTAAGCCTTTCGATCCGTCGAGTATCCAAGGAATAAACATTTCATTGCTCGGGGGTAGAGTTTTTCTTTGTGGGGAGTGGGGTTAATGGTGCAACATAGACATCCAAAGGTGTGGAAATGGTCATAGGTTGTTTCTTTTTTATGTAATTTTTTGTAAGGTGTGTCCCATAATAGTACTTTTGTCGGTAGACGATTGATTATATGAGTAGCAGTTAAAAGAGCTTCCCCCCAAAATTCTTTTAGTAAATTGGCTTGGAACATAAGTGCTTCGATGATTTGAAAGAGGTGTTTGTGTTTTCATTCAACAACCTCCTTTTGTTGGGGCGTATGAACGCAGGTTTTTTGGTGAAAAATTCCTTTGTTTTCAAATAATTGTTGGTTCAAATGGTTCACAAAACTTGGTACCGTTGTCCGTTTGTATAGTCGTAATGATTTGTTTAAAATGGTTTTCAATCATAGTGATGAGTATAGTAAGAGTTTTGTGAACTTGTTCTTTGGTGCTTAATAAAAAAGTCTATACAACTCTACTATATTCATCAACAATTTTGAAGGGGCCTCAAAGGTCCAAATGTAGTAACTTAAAAGCTTTTGTAGTTGTGATATTATGCTTCCCAAAAGGTTTTTTGGTTTGTTTTGCCAAAGGACATATTTCATAAAAGAAATTTTTAGGTATTTCCGAGCAACAAAAGTTCAAATGTACCAAAACTTTAGAGGATAACATGATTGAATCTAGAGTGTAATCAACCATAATCATCGATCACATTACAAGCAAAATTTTCATCGAGATAGAATGTCAAAGAAGGACCTTTCTTTGTTTTTGGTGGTAAGAAGTGGTGTAGTTAAAGCCTTTATACACCTCCAATTTCCTCACAACTGGCCACGACATAATCAGTTGTGGGTTCTTGTAAAAACACCTTGTTAGACATGAAAATTACAGCTAAATTGTTTTGCTGTGCAAGTTTACAAACAGACAAACAGATTATGGTGAAATGTAGGGATATAAAGTACATTTTCTAGCGTTATTTCCTTGGTTAAATCTACGTTTCCTTCTTGATTAACGGGGGTTAAAGATCCATCTATAAGAGTCACAGGTGTAAAGTGGTGTGTGTTTATAGGGGTTTTGAGTTTGGTTTTGTCGAAGGTCATATGGGTGGAGGCTTCCGAGTCTATTATCTATGAACCATGATCATAATTAGTGCAAACATTGTTGTTGCGAAAAGAATTCATACCTGCATAGCTATTGAATGCTACATGGTTTGCATCAATCATACCTTTTCTTTTTACCAACTTCATCAGCTCCTGTACTTATCAAGATAATATACTGAGTTCAGTTTTAGCTTCAATTGTCTCGACGTTTTGGCTCCCCTGTCCTATATCCAGAGGACTCTCAACTGTGGCTGCTATATGGAACCCTCTTTCTCTTGTCCTTTTCTATTTTAACTCCTTAAACCAATCTAGCTCTTCGTGGATTTTAAAGCATGTCTCCATCATATGTCCCCTTTTGTGACAGTGAGTGTAGTATTTATCATCCCTTTTAACGAATTTCCTCTTAGTTGTTGATCCAGACGTGAAGTTACTTCCCTTTGCATCTCCCTTTTTGTTTCCACTAGATTTCACACTAAGAGCAACATTTAATTGACCAGTTTCATTCAAAATCCTAGAAACATCCCTCTGTTTTTCAACTATCAGCACCATGGAATAAGCTTTACTTATATTAGGCAAAGGATCATACAACATGATTTGGCTAATCACAATTTGATAATCATCCCTTAACCCCATTAAAAAATGAACCATCTTGGTGTTTTCTTCGATGTTACCATTCGTATTGCCAATTTCACAAGAACAAGTTTTAAAAGGCATAACACTTCCAAGATCATCCCACAACTATTTTAGATTGTTAAAATAACTAGTTACTGTAACATCCTGTTCCCATACTAAGGGTTAGAACCTTAGGTTTTTGTAATTGAGAAATAGCAATGAGAGATTAGAAAAATGCACTTTATGTTCATACATAATGTCATCATATACACATGTGAATTTGATTATTGCACATATTAAAATAATTGCTCATGCACTAAATTGATATTTTTCAGGTATAAATGATTGTTTTAATGTGAATATGATGCGAATTATGGATTTGTGTCTTCAAAATTGAGTGGGAATGTATAAGTAGTGAATTATAATTTTTGTGAAAATTTGGGAATTTTCTAGAATTTAAGGATATTTTGGACTAGGAAAAATGTCGAGTGGCAAAACAATTGTTAACTGGTAGTAGAATTTACTGTTCAATGACAATGGAAATTTTGGTAAATGACTTTAGGATTTAATAACATATGTCATTGAAAATTGAGAGACAATTGGATTATAAATTGGAGATACATGGACCAAGCAACTAAGTGTTATTGAGCATAAACCATTTAAGTGGAAGGTGGCATGACACGTGTCATGACACCCACCACATTTTTAAAACCCAGCTAATTGCCCATTTGAAAGACAACTTCGTTGTCTTTCATTTTCACTAAACAGATTCTCATCTTCCTCACTCTTCTCTCCATATATGAAACTCCTACCACCCTCTACCAAATGATTTTGTTTTTGACCTTAATCTTATACTAGCCACTTCAATACCTTGCTAACTCCTTCTTTTCACTAAAAGACCCAACCCCTCTCACCTTGAGAGTTAATTTTTGTGGATGTTGAAGGAGCTAGGGTTCTTGGAGGCTCTTGAAGAAGCCTTGAGTAAATCAAGTAACCTATTACTCTTCTTGAATTGATGAATGAAATATGATTTGATGATAGTTAGAGGTTAAATGTTCATGATATAAGGATGGGTATGTGCTAAAACGTGAATGGGGAATGTGAATAAATTCATGTCTTACTTTGGTGTTTTGATGGATAATAGATTAGGGAATGACATAATGTTGATTGAGTGAGTGAATGGTGTTTAAAGTGTGTTGGAAAAAATTAGCTGGGACATTTTTCACTAATTATGCCTCTATAATTTAGCCATAACTTGCTCTGTAGATATCTAAATAAGATTATCTTTGATTTAGATTAAATTAGAGACATATGGATACATTTTGCATGAGACATGAATTCAAATTCTGTCTTTAAAAGATTTGAATTTTGACTTGAAGTTGAGTATTGGGTGTAGGAAAAAGTGCAGAAAAACAGGATACATTAGGAGTTTTTGTCCTGTTTTCTTGATGAATTAATGTGAATCTCTTTAGGTGTTTTTATGATGAAATAAAATGATTCTAGAGCTAAAGACAGGGAGTAATGTGGTATCTTGAAATGAAAAGAATTAAGGTTATAGTTAGAAGTAAAATGAAAGTGGAAATGAAGTTGAATATGTGTAGAAAGTTGAAGAATAATGTATATATGTGTATGTTTTATTATTAGTGCTTATGATCAATCATAGGCTATAATTTGGTTATGGATGATATTGAGTTGAAATGGAGTTATAATAATGGATAAATGATGAATAATTGAACTAGAAGTGATAGATCAAGCATATGATGTTGAATGTAAGAACTAAAGAGGTAGAAATCTGGAAATTATGATGCAATTGGACATACTTTGGTGAAAGAGATATAAATTTTTCTATAGAACTCTGATTGAGATCATTTAAGTATGATTAGAAAGAGGAATTCGAGATATAGGACTTTGATGAAGACCCCGAGAAGAGATTTTGATGTCTAAAGGGTCAAAAATTTAAGTTTCTATAACTGACCCATAAAGGTCCGCTTAACGGACATAGATGTCAGCCTAACGGACATTAATGGGTTAAATGGTTTTAATTAAGGCTTAAATGTGACTTGGAATGAACCTATAATGAACCTTGGCTTGGATGACTAATATGTGATATGTTTGAAGTGATAATGGAGGTTATAACTTAGTGAATTAATGGATGATATCAACGTATCAAAGGCATGAGTATAATGGGAATAAAGATGTTCATATCATTGTATTTATGATTCAAAGAAGTTAAGTAATATGTATTAAGTGGTTAATTGTGAATGAGATTTAGGTATTATGAGATCATATAAGGTTAGAAAAGAGATGACGAGAACTTGAGTTATGATGTAGAGTAACCAAGTGTTATTTAGGTGTAAGATTAAGTATAATCTAAACACATATACAGGGTAAAGATTGAATGAAGAAGTTAGAATGATCATATACAAATAAAGTGTAAATCTAAGTTCAAGCTTAAGTATAAGCTAGACACATACACAGGGTAAAGATTGAATGAAGAAGTTGGAGTGATCATATACAAATGAAGTGTAAATCTAAGTTCAATTAGACAAATATGAATCATGAAATGAGAATGAGCATATGATGTGAATTTAGAAAATATGCCCGAGATTGTCATTGAGCATGCATTATACACAACACATATACATATATATGTGATTGAGTGTTCATATGATTTTGTAATCAATAATGTGTGTAAATGTGTATTGCATAATATTGATGTGCAGGATAAAATATCAATATCCAGACGTTTCCAGATCATAGAAGCTAAGGCTAATCTGTAGCGTGTTATGAGCTGACTTAGATGGTCTTACTTTATGTGCTTGTTTCGTTTAAATTTTGTACTGAATTATGCAATATAAATTTATGAATTGAGTAATCAAGCAATGTGAAAGTGAGATTGATTGTTTGATTCCGAACATTGAAGGTTCGAAGTTCTTGATATATGAATTTGAAATTTGAAGTGCTCCTTGTATGTGAATGCAAAGAAATAAGTGCTTCTTAACTTGATTGTTAAATGCCGGACCTAGTTCCGAAGAAAAATGGGAACATGCATGTGAATGAAAGAGTGTTACTCAACAATGATGTTGAATGCCGGACCTTGGGTTCAATGGAAAATATGATTTGAATGTGAATGTGCAAGCATGTGACTGATTGAGCATAAATGTGATGCATTTCATTACATGAATGCATGAAATATAAAGGCAGTTGTGACCGGAGTAGACACCGAAAAAGAGCTTAAAGCTCAGAATGTGAAAAAAGAGCTTAAAGCTCATATTGTGAAAAAGAGCTTAAAGCTCAGAAAGTGTATAAGAGCCAAAGGCTCACTATGTAAAATGAGCCCGACATCCCCAACAAATATGGAATAGTTATCAATAAATTCGGTATCCACAATAAATACAGGATAGTTATAGGCACTCGATCACAACAAAGTAATAAACAAAAGTGAGTCTCATGAGCATTGCATAAACATTTAATATGCTTGTTTGATGATTGATATATATGATTTAAATGGTTGAAATAAATTGTTTGAATGAATTCGGATTATGAAATATAAGTTAAATGGATGTGAAATGTATGTGACTCAATATGAGGAACTGATACAGTGATATGAATTATGTGATTATAAGTTTTAATGTGTTATGTGATTGAGTGAGCTATCGAGGATGGTCACTCATTGAGTTTGCAAAAACTCACCCAAATTTTGGAATATTTTTCAGGCTCCGAAGAGTTAGCCCGTTAGGCTAATGGGAGAACAGCTGCTGCATTCAAGTAAGAGATAGAGGTCGGGATTAGTTCACGTCTGCATTTGTTTTCTTATGTTTGTATCAAATTTTATATTCCGCAATTTCTGTATAATGTATATTTGAATAATTCTGTATGTAATAACTTTTGAAATTGGAAATGTGTTGCAAATGAGATTTATCAAAGTGTAATAATAATTATGTTTTCGATGTTTATGAAATAAAAGTATGAGCCCGAATTTGAATATTGATTTCCACGTACGCGTATGATATTTTTGAAAATTTTGTATTGAGTTTAGATTGTTTGACTAATTGACTATCTTAACATATCACCTTTATGGGGTACATACTCGGACATCACTCAGGATGTTGGGTACGTGTCTTGCGAGAGTGGGGTGCTACATTTAGCGATGGAAATGCAAAATCTATTTGCTAAATTTAGCGACAGATATACAAATTTTCTTGGCTAAATTTGCGATGAATTCATTTTATTCACCACTAAATTTTACCTACGGTCGTTTCTCTGACAACTCTTTTCGTCGATAATTTCTATTGCCAAATTTGTTTCTTGACAAAATATCTTTATTTTCCATTGGTAATTTTTGTCACTAAATCCTATTTCTCTTATAGTAATCAAACAACACTCTCATTTAGACACTCCACCTTATGTAATTTTTCCCCTCCAAAATGGGAATGGAAGCCTGTATTGAATTGTTCATCGTGCTGCTATAACGGATTGAGAACTGAACAAGCCTTTGGTTCATCACTTTCATTAAATAGCTTTTGGACACCAAAAGTTAGAGCAAGAGTTCAAGCTTAGGCTGCCAGCTCTGATACCACTGATATGCAACAAAAAAGAAGAGAAAAGATGTTTAGAGGACAAAGAAAAAAATTGTTTCGTATGCTTCATTCAACAGAAAACTTGTTTAAATATAGTAAGACTCCTCAACTACAACTCCAAGTTTTAAGCCACATTAAAGAACCACTACTATCATACTTGCTCAAAACTTGGTCAACTAAACTTATCCAATGACTCTACTAAACCATGATAAACGGAAAAATAATAACAAAGTTACTATAAACGGAAGAATAATAACAAAGTTACTAAGTAACAGTAATAAGAATACTAACAAATTTGGATTACTATCAACAAATGTTAGTATCTCTATTAAATTTGTTGACGTGACTTGCCACGTGTTCTAGAAACCTTCACTAAATGACATCAGATTAATTAATTTAGGTTAACAAAACTATATTGTTTAGTTTTCAACTAACTGACGTAGTTTTGATAAGAAAGAACTTAAACATTGCCCTTCCTTCTGCTTTTGAAATCATCCCCTTCTTGCTTTTGAAATTGAAAAATTAATTAAATTAGTAGCTTATTTCTTTTATAGAATTAGAATAACAGTAAATTGACTTATATTATGGTTATGGAATCAGATAGGTTGAGGAGAGTATAATCGGAGAACTAAAATTCACCAAGAAGAAGCTAACCTACTACTATATTCTATTATTGCGATTTTAATCACACCTAAAGACTCACGATTTGTTTGGTTCATGGTAATAGGCATTCTATTACCCATCTATTCCTAATTATTAGGAATTCTATGTTTGGTTTAAAAGAAACCCATAGAATAACCATTATGTGGATTAGGTATTCCTGGATAGCGGAGAATAGGTAAAAATAATTAACCCTTGTCTTTACCTATTTCGGACATGCCTATTCCGTGCATGTCTGAAATAGGTATATGCTAAACATTACAATTTCGTCCTCTCCTCCTCCCACAATACTCTCACTCACGCAGCAACACAATCTGTCTGCCCTCACTCACGCCCAGTGGTTCTCTCTTCCTCTTCATGCTCTCATCTCTTTTCTCCACTCTCTGGTGTGGTTTGGATCACGCTCGTCTTTAGCTCTCGCTCTTCACAGTGTCGACTATTTTCTCTAACATTTATCGATCGACTGTGTTGAATCGGTAAGAACAACCTTTCCCCCAACAATTGTCGCCATTAATTGCTTGTTTCTTCAATTTTTCTTGTAAACCTAACTTGACCCATTTATAAAGGGAAACCAAATACTGGTAAAGGGCATAATTCTTTTTTTTTTCTCTTTTTTCTGAATCATGATTATGGATCTAGGTTGTTATGTTTGCAGAAGAAAATCGGCTGTTTGATGTCCAAAGTTGTGAATAGTGTTTATCTATAATCTCCATCTTCCATCAACCATTGTCTCATAGCCACTCATTGTCCATAAATCATTTAAATATGTTTGCATCAACTTGTTTGAAGTTGGAGTGAAAAATCATCTGAACTGCTTGGGACAAGTTAATTGCTAATTGATATGATTGGAAGGGGTGTTAGAATTATTTGGGTGGTATAAATTATGTTTAAGATGCGTTATCTGTGTGGCAATAACATGGATTGTAGAGTGTCTGCGTTATCTGGATTATGGCACTGACTAGAAGAATTTGTTCTCAGATAGATTTGCATTAGAGTAAAAACTTAAAGAGGAGACCACTAGTAGTTAAAATTAATAATGAATGAATTTAACCATTGACAAAATTTTTATTTCTTTTAATAGGCTACATATGGTATCAATGTAGTTAGAGGGACTGGTTCCCTACGTTATCTTCATGTTGTGGAAGATAGGAAAATTTGTTAATTATCTTCAAAGAGAAGATTATTACTGGTCTTAATAGAATTTCATCATCGACAAACTTGTTAAAGCATTGATAAATTGTTGATGGTTTTTAGATATGAAAATAGAGAATAAGGCTTTAAGTTGAAAAGAAATAAATGTAATGCATATATAACATTACATAGTCTCAAGCATAAGTAAAGCGATATATATAGCAGTATATATGTAAAGAGATATTAGATGGATACACAAGAAACTGTTGTGATGTAAAGCACTATTGCATAAGTTACCTTCTTTAGAATAGAAAATTATAACTTAACTTAATTATAGTGAACTTCAAATTGAATATTGAATAAATGGTGTTATTAGCAATTGAAACAAGTCATAAAAAATTTATTAAAATGCTTTAGTATGACCATTATGTTTATGTTAAACTGTAAAAAGAAAACATGTAAATTACAGAACTTTATTTACTTCAAGCATACTTCTAATCATTTGTTTCATTTTAGTGTCCATGAATTTGTATGGGATGAATAGTTAAGTCACTAGCCACGCATGAGGGGTGACTAATTAAGTCATCCCTGTGATTAGCCACGCACCCCGTGACTAACATTGAACTTAAATGCTAGCCACGCATCACCCCTGTGACTAGCATTCAACTTATGAGTAAAGGGTTATGTCACGATCGTACTAGTGCACCCCTATAAATGAGGGGTTATGTCACTCAACTCTATATGGGTCTCACTAGAATAGTAGCTATACAACAACAATTACTAGAAGGAACAAAGACCCACTTCGAAATTTTGGTACTTTTTTAGTGACGATGTAAATAAGGACGTCGGTGTAGTGAGACGAATATGAAGACAAAAACTTTGAGGAAGGAATCTAATCAGTCCCAAATAGAGTTGTAGTGAAAGATGAAGACTTTGCTGGAAACATTATTCTTTTCTTTCCTATTCTTACAAGAAGAAATATACTACCGATTGATCAAACAAAAGAAGATCAGAGAATTCTTACACCAATTCCACATTAAAACTCAAAGCAAAGAGAAACGTATAAACAAATAAGTACAAAGTCAAGCACTCCATTAATGAGACACAAACATAGCTGGGTTTTGTTTCTAAGTCACGAAATTGCTTGCCAGATCATTCCTTTTAGATCAGAATTGCTTCTAAATCACACAAAACATGGGCTTTTCTTGTCTCCACGAGTATACTAAAGAATTCATCGAAATTTAAAATTCGCTAACATTTCAGTAATCATTTCTTAGGACGAGAACTCACCTCAAAATCTTTTCAATGTTTCAGTAACTTTAAACAGAAAGCTAGAGGAGAGAGCTTGAATGCAAAAGGAAAGAGTTTTTGTTGAGGACTACAGTGGAGGATTGAGGGATGTAGTTTAACAATGCGAAAGGGAAGGCCACTACCTGCTGCTGTCGATGATCAATATCATTACAAAAATCACGGATGCATAAGAGAAACAACCACCTAAAAGGGGGATTCAAATAAAAGCAAAAAGAATGATCATAAACACAAGCTTTAAAAATAAGAAGTTACCTGGGACAAATGCCAGAGTGGGATTTCAGTTTTTGGGAGACATCTAAGCAAATATGACTGAAACCGAGCATGACAAGAAAGCAGGGAGCAAAATGAAAAGGGAGAGGGGGCATTGATCGCGGCTTGGCTTAAGCGAGAGCAAAGCCTAGATAGTTGGGTTTTATTAAAACATCAACATTATAGGAACATCATTTACGGAATAGCTGATTAGATGCCAATGAAAACCAGGTTATCTAGATGTTAGGATGCAGAAACTTGAATCTCATTACCAAAATCCAGGTTAAGTGTGTTGGTCCAACATGTTAGGTCCAGTTCACGAACCTTTAATGCTGATACTATCATCAAATGCCTTTTGTTGAAGATGGTAGGAAGTCTGATTTAGCAAGTCTAGGCTCAAGAACCTCAACTATTGGCTCGGGAGGAAAAATTTTCCATCGCCAAGGAAAATCATTTGGGCTCATAAAGTTGCTTTCCCCTCTAAGTTGTAGTAAGCAAAAGCAGTTTACAGTTAAATGGGGAAACAGGTTTAATGATTCTACCTTTAACTAGTGGATGTGGAAAACTGTCCATCAAATTCTATCAGAAAGTTTCCATTTTCTTTAATAAGGGATCCAAGGTAAGGAATAAGAGCATCCCTGATTTCAACAGTTGTGAGCTCTCGACGTACAACATCCAGAGGAATTCATGATTGCCACCAATACAATAACGAAGCCTAAGCAAATAGTTTTATGGCCAAACAGATGAACCAAATCTACTAGATATTGAGATTTATGAATAGCATGAAGCCTTGAGCAAGTTGATCTATGAAAAGGTCTGACTTGTTGATAATTCTTGCTGCAACTACTTTACTCGTACCTTGTTTCTTCAAGAACAAGGACAAGACAGTACTGAGTTGTTCCATTTCTGTTGTGAATAGAGTAGGAGACAGTGGTCTCGAGCTAAAGACTCCATCTATTTCATAATCAACTTTGTTATATTAGAAAGGAAAAATCATAAACTATTAAAATTTCATAAAAAAATGAGTTGGACGTGGAAAAACACATCAACATTAATATGAATTACATAAGCACTGCAAAAGATACTAACTACTTACCAAAGGACGACTGACAGAAGAAGGCTTCTCTAGGCAGTGAGAGCAGATTCCTATGGAAAAAGCATATCAAGTTGAGCACATTTCTACAACAATAACAACAACATAGTTAAAGTCCCACTAATAAAGTTCAGCACATTGTTGAAAGAGTAAAAACAAATCAACGACAATATAAACATATCATTAGAATCCTGAAATGAAGTCAGTCTTCTTCAACACATCTACATAAAATCTGGAAGGATACCGAAATAACTCATAAACGGTTCTACATTATATTACGAGATGTGCATAAAATATATAGAAGAATTACAGGTGTTTGGAGTAACAAATTGAATCCTGAAATATCTATGAGGATATACATGAATACTAAAGTCTCTGTGAAGATATACATTGAAGATATATACTAACTATTTCCTATTACGCCCCCGCAAGATGAAGTCACCGGACGTGACGTTCATCTTGGTCCTAAAAACTTCAAACTTGTATATGGACAGTGATTTAGTGAAGGCATCAGCAGTTTGATCTAATGTCGAAATGTGAGAGATGAGTAGATTTTGCTGTTGCACATGTTCTCTAACAAAGTGATAGTCCAAGGCAAGGTGTTTCATCCAGAAATGGAAAACCAGATTAGAGCACACATATGTAGCCCCAAGTTATCACAATAAATTATTGGTGCATCTTGTGATTGAACATTTAGTTCCCGTATTAGATTACGAATCCACATTACCTCTGCAACGATGTTGGCTACTGCACGATATTCTGCTTCTGTGGAAGATCTAGCTACAGCATGTTGGCGTTTCGAGCTCCAAGAAATAAGATTGTCACCAAAATAAATAACATATGCAAATGTAGATGTTTTGGTGTCAGCATCTCCTCCCTAGTTGGCATCACTGAGGGCTTGAAGTCTGAAATGTTTCGATCGATTGAGTTGAAGACCAAATTCATGGGTATGTTTGAGATAACGAAGAGTGTGCTTCAGCTGCTGGAAGTGAAGTACAGTAGGTTTATGCATGTACTGAGACAATTTATTTACAGCAAAGTTGAGATCTGGTCGTGTCAATAAGACATATTGTAGAGCTCCTAAGATGCTGCAATAGAGATGCTCATCTGTTGTTGCTGAACCATTATTGAGTTTCAGGGTTGCTGATGGACAAATAGGAGTGGTACACGGATTGCAATCTACCATGTTAAATTTTATGAGTAAATCATGAATGTAGCGCTGCTGAGACAAGAAAATACCATCAACGTTTGGTATTAGTTCGATGCTGAGAAAATATGACGGAGTCCCTATGTTTTCCAGTGAGAATGCGTCGGAAATATCTACAATAAAACTTTGAAATTCGGATGGTGAGTTGCCAGTTAATAATAAGTCATCCACATATACTAGGAAGTACATGATTACACCTCTACACTTGTATGTGAATAGAGAAGAATCACAGGTTCTACTGATGAAACCATACCGAAAAAGGAAGACACGAAGTTCTTGGTACCAGACTTGTAGAGCTTGTTTTAGTCTGTAGATGGCTTTATGTAATTTACAGACATAAGTTGGATGCTCCTTGCTAACAAAACCTAGTGGTTGATGCATGTATACAGTTTCGGTGAGACGACCTTGGAGAAATGCATTATTGACATCCATTTAATGTAGAGCCCAAGAGTTTGCCAATGCCAGAGACAAAATGATTTTAATCATCTTGATGCAGGAGCATTTAGTTTAGATTCCTAGTTAATATCGAATTTCTTACTATTTAGTACTTCTTAAGTTATTTGGGTTCCTAGTTATTATAGGATTAGCATATTATTTTTTTAATTGGTATTTCCTTTTTCTATTAGGACTTCTAATTTAGTATTTCCTTTTCCTATTAGGAGTTATCCTATACTAGTATAAATAGACAGCCTATGCTTGATTTTAAGGTATGT
>JAOQMP010000208.1:23125815-23142250 GCA_027563575.1 Erythroxylum pedicellare | reverse complement strand
ATTAAATTAAAATTCTAAAAAGTTAAATATTAAATTAAAAATATTATTTGAGTGTCTAATATCTTGAAATAACTAACAAAATAATCATTTAAACTTAAAATATTAATCACTTAATTAAATTTGAAATTTAAAAATATAAACTTTTAATTTATATCATCTTTGCAAAAAAAAAAAAAACACGTTAAAATAATTAGCAATGTCCCAATGTTGTCTTTAATCCAACCGTTATATTAAATCAATATCTAAGCAGTTTTGTGGCTTATGAAAACCACCATTAGCATTTTTAGAGTTCTTCATTTTCTTCTTGTGCATATAGAAACTATTAATTCTTTTACCATACATTATTAAACCTGGACATATACATGCCCTAACTACCACTTTCCATTTATATTTTCATCATTTCTGAATTTTCAAAATCACTACAAACGATGTCGTATCAAGACGTGTTTCTTTTAAGGGCACGAACTAGGGTTTCTGCAACTAACCCAACTCTTTTTTAAAATATTCATCTATGTTAGTTATCTTAGTCCTCCGATATGCTTCCTTATATGTTTAGCCTCATTATCTCCCAATCTGTCTACATGCGATGGTTCTCAGGAAACTTATTGGATGACCACCGTTTATTTTTTGCATCAATGGTCATGAATGATAGGTCAAGCTTCTTCCTAGTTTAATGCATGAACAGTCATGTCCTTTCGCTTGTAATAGACCACCATATGGATTTGCCTTCCAAGTTCAAATCTTTTCCCAACCCTCTATATAAAGCTTCACGCCATTGCAAGCTTTTGTGTGCCTTGCATTTCCATGCAACACTATTCAAGCCCTTCCTTCCCTCACCTGTTGATTGTTTTAGTCTTTACCAGTTTATCACTGGCCATGTATAGCCCTAATAAGAGTTCTGAAGCTAAATTCTCTGATGGGCTAGAAACGAGTCCCAAGAATGATGAACTGAATGAAAATGTTGTCCCTAGCCATGAGACTGTGCATGTTCCTGTTGAGATTGAAGGTTCTAAGTCTGATCCTAGTCCAGGACATGACGTTGAAGGATCTTCTGCTAAGGATGAACAGGAAATTGGAATTTCTGATGTTGTTACCGATCCTCATCATGACCATGATGAAATAGAAGGATCTCCAGTTTCTACTAAGCCTACTGCTCAGGAAATTGGAAGTTCTTCTGATGATCATCCTAAGCCTAGCAATCGTGAATTTGAAGGAAGTCCTAGCACTGATATGATCAAAGGATCTCCTCCTACAACAGAAAAGCCTACCCTTGAAATTGAAGGGTCTTCTGGTATGGTAAGTCCCGGTGCTGATAAAGGGAAGACGCATGCTGAAGAGGGTAGTTCTAAGAAGAGGCCAGAGATCTCAAGCAAGGGCAAAGAAATATCGAGCAGTGAGCCTGGTGAAGAGATAACTCTAGGCGAATCTGATGCTCCTACACTACCTTCTGATCTGGTTTGTCCTGTTTGCAGCAAGACATTTTCTTCAAGGAGGGGTGTTTACGGACACTTACGAGCACATCCTGAACGAACAAAACGTGGCCTGGCTGGTCTTCCTCCTCCTGTCCGCACCCCCGCTTCGCCAAAACCTATTTCTTTACTTGATCGCCAGCGAAAAATTCTGGCGAAGCAATTGGCTCCAACTTTGCTGCATTTGGGTCAGGCCGCTCTCGAGCGCTTAAGTCAAGCACAAGCGAGCGAGGAGGGTCCTGTTCGACTAGGTTCTCTTCCAAGTGGCAAAACGGTTCAGGACTTTGACATTAATTATACGCCACCTTCGGAGGAAGACGAAGACCCTTCTGATCCACCAACATCTCCGCCGGCGAGAGTTGACCGCGGCTTTGATCTTAATCTGCCTCCTCCACCCGAAAATGATGAGGAAGATTACGATACGGGTGATGGAGATAATTAAAGAAGAAATCTCAACACAGTTCTCTCAACTAGACTCCCAATAAGTGAATTTTTTATGCCATGCAATCGAACTAGATCATGCATGGTTGTTAAGAATCTTTCCTGTCACACCTCTGTTAGCAGAGTCCATTGAATAAGGGAACCCGAGCTAGTACACTCCGGTTCTCGAGAATAATGTCTAGTTGATGTTAACGTACTTGATGTTTGCTTCTTTTTCTTTTAAGAACGAAAACTTTTTTGGTTTGATAATTTCGTGATATTGTGCAGTCGATGATGCATGGTTGCTATAGATAAGACATGTATACTTCGAGATATAATTTTAGGTTAGTAGGCGTATGGCTGACCCAACGTCCAGAGTTTTTTTCAGAAAATTATTTGTTTAGGTCACTATAGATGATCATCAGCTATTGAGTGAGATTTGCTGGTACAGTTTGGTTTTCATTGTTGGATGCGTGCTAATTATACAAGTCCAACATCACTTTTTATGTCGTCTAGAAGTCCATACTGAAACCTTGTGATCAGCATTGCTCTAATGTACCAATGGCACTTGGACAAGAAGATGTCTCATGGAAATGACAACGGAAAAATTAGAAACAGAAGAAAAATGATGTGGCTAACAAAAAGAAAAGTGAGCTTTTGTATCAACAATACCTTACCTTTCCTCTCAACTTTGCCTATTGCATATTGCCAAATTTTCATTAGGCTAACCTAATGAACCCCTGGTTTATTCTACTTTCAGTGGATATTGCGTAATTCATCTCCACCACTCTTGAAACGTTTTTTTAATTCCAACTCCATGAAACCTAATACTAGAGTTTATCTTTGTTTCGAACTGTCCAATAGGAATTAAGGTAAAGCTCGAATCACTGAGAAGGGGGAGTTTCACGCATGTAAAAATAATCCCAGAAAAAACAGAAGGGTATACTTTATCATTTAGAAAATTGGGAAAACAAAAATGGATCAGTATATACGAACAAATATATTTAAACCCTTCCTTTCAATTTTGGCCATATGCTATGCATAAAGTGTCAATACTGAAATCGGGACTTGATATTATATGAACATTTGCAATGTATTACGTATTTAATCTTGATCATAGCCGTATGCAATGTAAATTTTCGTAAGATTACGTAGTTTAATAACAAGCATGGCATCGATTCTCCAAAAAAGGCTGTGACCGTTTCATGGTGATGGTTGAAAACTCAAAACGCTAGAGATAAAGAGATAGATCAATTAATGAAGAGACGACATTTAACCTTTAATTACTAAACAAACAGTGCAAATTTCTGACTCTGTGTGAATCGTCATGATGCATCACATTGTTTCTAAAAAAATTGGTTTGGTCCGTTTGTCCAAACTCCAAACTAATCGTCATTACATGTTTACGTAAAGCTAGTGTTGTCTGGACATCCTACGTTTACACCCATTCTTCACGAATGCCATGAAGAAACATCGTACTGTTTCCAACATACCTACGAGGGTAAAACCAAATGTAACTTAACTCTCAATGATCGTTAAATTCACAAAACGCTTAACATCACTAATTCCCTATGCACCCCGTGAATCTTCAGGCACAACACATATGAATCTTGAATATCTCATTTTCCGTTTTGTCCCCCAGGACAACTGGTTCCCTGACACCTACTTTGATGATGCTTATGATAAGCGCATTGCATCCCTCAAAACGTCGGAGAAGACTTTGTTGCTCCTCCGCCCAGTGAAACCGATGTGGCTGTTTATGAACTCTTGAAATGCAAAAGATGAGAGCAAGAAATGTTGTAAGAGGTGGTGTTCGATGTTGTTCTGTAACAAGTAGCATAGACTTTATTACTTATCCCGAATCGTTTATGAAAAGGTTAAAAACGAAAAAAATGTAGAATACCTGATTTCAGTTCTATCTTAACTTTCGAAGCAGTTTTCGTGGCCAAAACGAACTCTAATCTGTCGGAACCTTCACGAAAAACGTTCACTGACAAGTGATTAACGTCTTTCTACAGTTTTCTCAATACGTAAATACTATTAACGGATCAGAAGATCCATATACTTATGAATAATATGAGCAACTGCAAGAGACTTTAACGTTTATATATAGCTTCCATATCGGACTTTCTCATCACAAGCTCGATATAGGTCTGCTCCACAATAATCGGGATCTATTTTCTTCCTAGACTTCGTCCCATTGATTTAGATAATTTATTGGACTACTTTCTTACTTTTATGTAGATCAAATTATGTAACTTAACCGATAAGTTATTGAAAAACTAAAAATTACAATTATTAGTTGTCCAACATAATGAGAAAGGACAAAATTGTCCAACATTCTCCCCCTTGGATAATCATTAATTGTAGTTTTGACTCAAGTTTTAAAATAGTTTGAAAACTCAAGTAAGTCACGATACTATATTGGTACCAAATTTAAAAAATAAAAACATTTCATCCAAAGGTTATGAAAGTCCAACGTGTCGTCCTGCAAGGTTTTTGATACCGAAAAATATCAAACGCATGTGTCATCATATGTGACATAGGACCAATCTAATCACGACTATCTAATACCTTACTAACATAAATAGAATAATGAAGTGTGACAAACTAAGATGATACCTATATGATCTAATACATATCATCTTCATTTGTAGGTCTCGATTTCTCCAACTTTATGCTAAACTACATGTGCTAAACTACAGAAGAGAAATCTTGTTTTCTCCTACCAAATGCTAAACATCATTAGAGAAAACCTTGTTTTCTCTCACCGAATGTTAAATAACATTAGAGAAAACCTTTATGTTCTCTAACTGAATGCTAATTGTATGTGTCTAACTAACATAGGCTCATAGTCAATCTTTATATATGCCCAATGACCTTTAAAATGCTTAAGATCAACACAAATCTTAAGGCTTTCATATGTATTATGATTATACATAAGAACAGTTATTACTGAGGATAAAAGATGATCATTTATATTAATAAACAACCATAATGTCATAATACATTAAAATATACAAACATTTAAGGAGCAAATACAATGATCCCTCACTACTACAGTATAAGGACCTTAACATGCCCATACTAGATACATGTTTAACAAATACCAGTGGGCAAAGTCCTTTAGTCAATAGATCAGCTAACATCTCCTCAGTCTTGATATGCTCCACTTTGACGTCACCTTTCTTAGTCAACTCCTTTATGGTCAAGTATTTGACCTCTAAATGCTTAGACCCTGTGATATTTTACTGTTGTTAGTCAACAACACTGTAGCAAGATTATCACAATATAACCAAATGAGTCTAACTATCAAATCTACTACAGACAACTCAGAAATCAATTTTCAAAGCCAAACTGCCTGTGTAGCAACTCCATAACATCCAACAAACTTTGCATGCATGGTCAAGGAAGATACCAGTGTCTGCTTGACACTCTTCTATGATACTAAACCATCTGCTAACATAAAAATGTAATCTAAAGTGGATTTACAATCATCTGGATACATAGCAAAATCAGAGTTTGTATACCTTGTGAGGTTTAAATCGTTGACTTTTCTGTATGTCAATGCATAATTTTTGGTACCTTTTAGGTATCTCAACACTCATTTAACTGCATTCCAATGGTCTACACCTGTGTTAGCTAAATATCGACCTAGTAGTCCAACAACAAATGCAATGTCTTGTCTAGTACACACCTAGGTATACATCAAGCTACTAACCGCATTAAAGTATGGGACATTCCTTATAGCCCCCCTTTCAACTTCATTCTTTGGACACTATGCCAAAGATAATCTCTCACCATAAGAGATAGGTGCTACAACAGGTTTATATTCAGCTATATTAAACCTTTGTAGCATTCGCTCAATGTATGCTCTTTGTGAGAGGCTCAATGAAAGTTGAGATCTGTCTCGGTGAATCTATATACTAGTGACAAAAGATGTTTCACCCAAATCCTTAATGTCAAAGTGTTTAGCCAAAAGTTGCTTTACCTCATGTAACATGATCAAATCATTTGACGTGAGCAAAATATCATCCACGTATAGTAATAGGAAGATAACTTAGCTCCCTCTGACCTTATAATATAAGCATTTTTTAACTTTGTTTTCCATAAAGTCGAACAAGGTCAAAACCTCATTAAAATTTAAGTACCATTGTCTAGAATCTTGTTTCAGACCGTATATTGATTTAGTCAACTTACAAACTTTATTAGCTGTATTTTGATCCTAAAATCCTTCAGGTTGCTCGATATAGACCTCCTCATAAAGGTCAGCATTTAGGAAAGCTGGAGAGAAGGTAACATTGAAGTCAACTCCTTCTCTCTTAGTGAATCCCCTAGCAATCAAACATGCCTTAAACCACTCAACTTGACCCTGTGTGTCCTTCTTAGTCTTAAATAGCTATTTGCAACTGATAGGCCTACAATGTTGAGGTAAATAAGCAAGCTCTCATACCTTATTATGTCTCATAGATTGCATCTCATCCTTCGTTGCTTCCCACCACAAGTCTGCATGGAGCCTAGAAATGACTTCTATAAAAGTGACTGGATCCATAACATATCTTATGTCATAGTCTTGCTCACCCAAATAGACTATGTAATTTGATAAGATAGTAGGTCGCCTCTCTTTGTTGGATCTGTGTAACTGCATAGGTTATTTTACCTAAGAAACCTCTTCCTAAACAGGTATAGGTCCCTATACCTACATAAACATTATACTCGGACCTTCATGCACCGGACCTGACTATGTGAGAGCCGAATATGAAATAATCTTAGTATCCGTCCTGCTATCTCTTGGAGGATGTGAGATTCTCCCTCATTATTGACATCATATTCCATAAACTTAGTCGTTTATGATTCCACTATTATGGCCCATCTTCTCTACAATAAAATCTGTAGCCCTTAGAGTGGTCGGGATATCCTACTAAATATCAACGAGTGGAATGAGGTTACAATTTGCACTCATAAGGATTATATAATCTTACCTCAACAGGGCAGTCCCACACACGAATGTGTGCAAGGCTTAGCTTCCACCCTTTCTAGAGTTTAAAAGGTGTCTTAGATACTAATTTACTTGGGACTTTATTCAAGATATACAATGTCGTCTTAATGGCTTCGCCCCAAAGGTATTTGGGTAGGTTAGTCCTGCTCTACATTGATCTCATCATGTCCTTTAGGGTGCAATTATACCTTTCAGCCATACCATTTTACTCAGGACTACCTAGCATAGTGAAGTGAGTCACTATTCTACCTGATTCCAAATACTTAGCAAACGAACCCTTTTCTTGTCCTGGAACCCCATGTCCGGCATAGTATTCCCCTCCCCTATCAAATCTAACTATCTTTACTGATGTTCCCAACTGGTTCTCAACCCCAATCTTAAAGGCCGAGGAGTTACCTGACAGTTCTTGCTTAACCTTCTACAGCTTATACTTCAAGCAATCGACCTTCCTATACCCTTTCTTCTTACAGAAAAAGTACCTCATACTCTTTATGTCATGTGGGACCTTAACAATGCTAGACTATCTAGTCTGAATTTATAGAGAGGGTTTGGGTTTCTTACCCTTACCCTCAGGCTGTTGGGGCTTAGCCTTCCCCTTACCTTTGGCAGTTGTATATAGGGTTGTATGAGGAGAACTCTTAATCTTCTCCTTAGTTGCAACACACTAGGAAATCAAGGCGTTGATGTCTCAGGCCTCATCTTGAGAGATGTAGGACGTTGCCATCATCTCAAACTCTCGTGGGAGAGTATTAAGTGCCTGATACACTATGAGTGTGTCAGGAATAGGTACATCAAGTGCCTTAAGCTTAATCTAAGGGTTAACCATCCTGATAATGTACTCGCTAACTCCTCTTTCTCTTATATACCACATGGAGAATAGCTATTTAATCAAGGTGCTCTGCTCCGCATGAGAAAACACCTTGTACCTCTGGGAAATGCTATTCATAAACTCCTTTGATATGACTGTATCTGGTAATCCACTGAGCAGATGATCTGGGATCGACCTCTTGATGGTCAAATAGCACATCTTATTTGACCGCTTCCAGATTGCCATAGCTCCTTATCAGCTTTTGAGCTGATGTTAGTGAGTGGAGAAGGCCTCTCTATATACATTGCCATGTTTACGTTGACCATCTCTAATGCAAACTCAACATCCTTCTTCTACTTCTTAAAATTGAATCTATTTAAGGTCTCAATCGTAACAACATTGTTGTTTACAAAAAGGGTGATTGCAAGATAGAAAAGACAATGTAAAGATCAGTATAAATGCAAGATAATAGTGATGCTTTAAGCATTAAAGCAGTATCTATACAGAGAATCTGATCACACATATTATGAAACACCTATGGGTTGAATACATAATATATACAAGTAGACCTCTACATGAAAATGATGAGAGTACAAATCATCAACTCTCATGACACTACCACCTGTGGGTGAGTAGATCATTCAAGCAATAGCTTTCCTCCATCTAATGCCTTTATGTACATCAAAATCTCATATAAGGTCAACACCTGTACGCAGAATAACCAAAGATGAGATCAGAGACATCCCCTAACATACAAGTGGTACAATCCAAATATTAACTTAAAAGGCCACTGTTGTGACTACAATCTTACCAGTACCCAAAAAGACCACAAACATAAGAGATACATCCTTATGTTATCCTCACTTTTTATATGAGCATAATGTATGTGAAAATCAGTTATAAATGCAAAACCCAAATGCACAACCAAATAATCACATATTATTACTAAAAATATTATCTTTAAACTTTATTTAAGACTTTTATTTAAAAAATTCTCAATAAGAGTGACTATCATACTGTCCCGAATATCGAATCTATCACATGAGACACGAAACCTTAAGTGTCTCCCTTATGTGTAATTTGGAGCACGAAAATGTACTTAAAATCAGTTTAAAAAAGGTTTTAAACCTTTTTCCATAATCAAATTACCAATGTAATAAATCTAGAAAATTTGAAAAATCACTTTAAAAATTCTTATGACCCGGAAACTGACCCAAAAGGACCTGGACTAACTTTATGAGAATTTTGAAAGTTTTCTTTTTTCTTAATTTCTAGTGATGACGTCAGCATGATGTCAACAGCACTGTAGCGCTAATGTCAGTAGGCGTCACGCTTGTGAGTGGCAAGGGGGCGCGTGTGTGTTGCACATGCGCAGGCTTCAGATGCGCTTTTATTATATGACGCGTGTATTGCAAGCGTCACCACGTGTTTGAATTGCTGTCGTTTGCGTGTCGGGATAGATGGTAGGTGCGTGCGACGCACATGCTAATTATCCTATGCCTGTGGGAGAACAAGGCACATGAGGTGAGTACATTACGAGGGCCACAAGCATCTGTCACCCCGTGAAGCCACATGGGAGGACATGATTGGCGCATGCAACACACATGCTAACCAAACCAGTTTATGGTGGTTACTGTAGCACCGTCGAGCGTATGCGGTGTAAGCGACTGATGGTGCAATTGCCCTCTAATAGGGAGGGCAATTTTTGGTGATCCCAAGACCTTTTTTGCACTTTTTGGCCGATTTTTCATAGCTAGCCTTATATACCACTTTTATGTAATTATATATGCAAAAAAATGAAAAATGAATCAAAAAATGATAAAAATATAATAGATTAAAATTGAAAAATCTTCATTTCTAGCAACCCAATCATGTAACTACTTTGATACCTTATGTAAAACGTAGCATGGACCTTATTACGTGTCCCGGATTGTTCATAAAAGGGTTAAAATGAAGAAAATGTTGAATACTTGATTTCAATTCCATCTTGACTTTTGAAGCAGCTTTCGTGGCCAAAACGAGCTCCAATATCCCGAGACCTTTACGAAAAACTTTCACCAATGTGGTTAATGTCTTTCTATATTTTTCTCAATATGTAAGCACTCTTAATGGGTCAGAGGATCCATATTCTTACGAATGATATGGGCAACTACAGGAGACCTTAACCTTTATATATAGCTTCCATATCGAACTTCCCCATCACAAGCTCGATATAGGCCCAATCCACATTAATCAAGATCCATTTTCCTCCTAGACTTTGACCTATTGATTTATATCAATTATTGGGTCACTTTATTACCTTTATTTTGATTAAATTACGTACTTTAACTAATAAGTTATTGAAAAACTAAAAATTACAATTAATAGTTGTCCAACATAATGAGAAAGGAGAAAATTGTCGAACAGTTCCGGATCATCTTAGTTTTACTCAAGAGTCACATATTAAACTTCACCACAAATAACAACCCAAGGTTTCGACTCTGTTTTGGATCTTATCGAGAGAACTGAATTAAGTTTAATTAAAGTACCATTCAAAATTTTTTAGAATTTTAAACTCGAATTTAACCTACCTACAAAATAGACCTAATTTTTAAACCTTCCAAATATTATTAAATTTAAAATTTAAAATTTAACTCATAATTTTATTAAATAACAATGAGTTATATCTTAAATATGAAATTACATCAAATATAAATAAGAAATATTTAATCATTTGTCAAATAAAAATAACTATAAAACTTGTAGTAAAATAAATGTATATTTTTAGAAAATTCATAATAAAAGTAAATCAATAAATAAATATAAAATAGTTAATGCTAAATAATAAAATATTTATTTCAATATTAAATAAGTTAGAAGTTCTTCAAGATATTATTATTTTATGATGTTCATCTTTTACTGTGATAAATAAATTAAAATAAAATAAGTAATTAAAAAATATAAACACTTGCCTAAATAACTTTGTTTTTGCTACTTTCTTTTATAATAATTATGTGAATGTTAAAATTATTATATGAAAATTGTAAGTTGACTTAAAGTTAAAAAAATTTATAAATATAATTATGAACTTAATAAGTTTTTTTTGGAATCCAAACTCAACCTAAGCATTTTTTAAACTTAATTTTAAAACCTAAATATAATATATGGACTAATTCTTAAAACTCAAATCCTTTAATGTTTAAGTTCTCATTAGATCATCTGGACTGGATCAATTTATATAGGTCTAATGAACATCCCAATGCTATACCGCCATTGAACCATCTTCTGTCAAAAAAGTCCATATTGTTTTTAACTTGAAGTTGTCCCTTCCTCCTGAGGAGAATGAGGATGATCTGCTTGCTAATTAATAAAAAAAATGAGTGTTGGTGAATTAATTAATGGTAGATGTTGAAGAATGATTGATAATTTACAATGTCAAGTACCAACATTAGGACATAATATTACTTAGTTGTTTCATAATCCTATCTTCATTCATTTTCTCTCTATATCTTATATGATTTCTTTTTTTAATTTAATTTTTTACAATTGATTTTGATTTCAATTTTTTTAGTTTAATGTTATAACTATTTAAAGGTTATAAAAATTTGTAGCAAATTATTTGAAATTTTTATTTTTATTTTTCTTCCTTTTCATTTTTCTATTTTCTATTTAAGTTTTTTTTATTCGAGCAAAGTAAGATCAAAGTTAAGATTTTTTAATTGAGCACTTTCATGGAAAATAATGGTATTAATGTGAATATTTCTCAACCTACAATTTGTTTATTTCAAATGTGAAATATTATATTATTTTGAGTATCAAGATGAAGATGTTGTTTAAATCTCAAGACTTATGAGATATGGATGAGCATGAGTATTCTAATCTTGAAAAAGAGGCTAAATTGAGAGGAAAATAAGAAATATTTCAAAGCCCTTACCTTTTATTAACAAGTAGTAGATAATAGAATTTTTTCAAGAATTGTAGCAATAATCATGACAAAGGAGGCATGCAAAATTCTACATAGAACTTTTAAGGTTCTTCGAAGATGACCACAGATAAACTTCAATCCTTTTATCACAGCTTTGAAACTTTATTTATGAAAAGTGAATGATCTGTTCAAGATTTCGTATCTAGAACATCTACAAATGTTGCTTAAATGAATTCTTTCATAGAATAAATTATCAATAAAACAATAGTTACAAAAGTCTTAAGGAGTTTAACTCTAAAGTTTGATGACGTAGATGTTTCCATAGAGGAATATAAAGATTTATCCCTCTTTTCCTTGGATGAACTAATGAGCCTTTTACTAGCACATGAAGTAAAGACTCAACATGAGAAAAGAGAAAATTAAAGAGAAGGCATTTTGTGAAAGGAGAGATATCCAACTGATAAGATAATATGAGAGAAGTTGCAAGTACAGGAAGTAACTAAAGAAATTATGGCAAAGGAGGCCAAGGAGGAGTTAAGAATCAACTTGGAGAAAGGAAATCCATTCAAAATTATTATTTTGAAACTTTTGGTCATGAGGCAAACCATTAGCGAAAAGAGAATCATATATGTAGAGGAGGAGGAGGAGGAGGAGGAGGAGGAAGAGGAAGAAGAAGAAGAAGAAGAAGAAGAAGAAGAAGAAAGGAGGAAGAACATAAAATCAAGTTGTTCATGGCTAGAAAATAATCCTAAAAGTTTCTAGTGATATTGGTTCTTAGTTAATGGTTTCTCAATGTGAAGTTTGAAGGTGACAAGCAAATGCAAGTTAAAGGTACAAGAACTATAAAAATAAAAAAAATGGTTATAGTATAGTTAAATTTCTCCATATTTTTTACTTTGCTCTAATTTTGACATAAAATTTATCTGAGTATTGGACAAATTATATCTTTTAGGTAATCGATTTAGATTGATGAGGGATTATGTATCATTAAAGATAAGAATTCAGATCAATTAGTCGTTAATATTTGTATGACATAAAAATAAACTATTTACTCTTCAAGTGTCTAGAGTAAAACACCATGCTCTTATTGTTAAAGAAAATTATGAGTCTAAATTATAAAATCTTATATATAGGCATTTGAAAGTTAAAGGACTAAAATTGGCAATTAAAAGAGAAATAATGTTTGAGTTAACTAAAAATAAATCTTTAAATTTATGTGAGGATTATGTTTATAAGAAATAAATTAAAATTTTTCCCATATGAAATTTTTTAAAAAGCATCTAAATGTTTTAATCTTATGCATAATTAAAAAAACTTCCCGTATGAAATTTTTTAAAAAGCATATAAATTTCTTAATCTTATGCATATTGATTTATGTGGTCCTATAAATATGGAGTCGTTTGGTAGAATCAATATTTTTTATTGTTCATTAATGATTATAGTTAGATAAGTCTGATTATTCCAATAAATTAAGTGAGAAATATTTGAGAACTTTAATAAGTTTGAAGCATTCTTAAAAATGCAAAGCAAAAGTGTATCAAGGTGCTTTAAACAGATATAAGAAGAGAGTTTGTGACGTGTATCTCATTAATTTAATCATTTTTCATATGAAACTTGGTATTCGCAAGAAATTGATTATACTATGCTCACTACAGCAAAATAAATTTACTGAACAAAAAAATGCACTGTTATAGAAATGGCTATAAAAATGTTGAGGGTTGAAGGCCTTTCAAGAAGTGGTAAGTGGTTGTTACAACAATCTACTTATAGAATTTATCATCAATAAAAGTTGTGTTAAATCAAAAATCCAACGAAGCTTATATGGTAGGAGAGCTTTGGTAAGCCATTTAATATGTTTTGTTATATTTCTTATACTTAGGCATATTCTTATATTGGTAGTAAATTAGAAGAGAAATGTTTTAAATTTATCTTTATTGGTTATTACTCTCAATCAAAATTGTATAGGTCATATAACGATATAAATGGTAAAGTGATTATTAATAGAAATGCTAAGTTTGATATAAAAAAAAAAAGTAAGGTACATATGGGATAAAAACAAAAGCAAGCTTGCACTTTGAGCCTTCAACAAAAGTTGTGCTTAGGCCTTTTTTGATAATTAACCCTAAAAAGATTACCACACCTAATTTCTGTCAAAATTTTCCTTAGATATAATGGGTTGTTTTAATGTTTTATAAAAGTTTTCTTTTAAAATTAGTCAATTTTTATGCCACTTATAATAAAAAGATGTTCCCTTTGAATTTATTGATGAATGTCATATTACTCTTAATAGTTTAGAGAGGGAGCAAATTTTGGCTCTTATCATTGTTGCACCAAACTAGACCCTCCCCTTTAAGCTAATGTACGATGTTGGTGACTAGACAGTGGGGAGTCCCCAGTCAAAAACAATATAAGAAATTTCATATTATACATTTATTTTAGTAAATTTCTTAATAAAGCAATAATAATTATGCTACTATTGAGAAAGAACTTTCTGTTATTGTGATTTCTTTAAGAATTTTATATCTTTTCTAATTGCTCAATAATTGAATTCAATTCAATTTGAATGGTTAAAGTCAAAAGTCTTTATAGAAAGATCTTTAAAAAAACTAATGCAGTTTGTTTTCTCAACTTACTTAGTAGTCTCTAAAGTCATTATTTATACTAATAAATAAATATTATTTGAAAAGGATGCCAAACAAAGGATAACTTATTGGATTCTTCTTTTGTAGGAATTTTACTTAGAAATTCCAGACAAGAAAGGGTCAGATAATTTAATGACAAATCACTTATTGAGATTATCATAAAGAGACAATGAGGATGAGGAACCTATTAATGATCAATTTCCTGATAAGAGGCTTTAGGCTATTCATTACTATGAAGCCTTTTAGTTGCATATTTTATAAATTTTCTTTCTTTAAAAATCATCCTAACAAATCTTCGTTACCATCAAAGGAAGAAATTTATCTCTGAAGTCATATCGAGAAGATTTTATTCCATTCTGGTTATCATTAATGGTAATGGATGTATTTTCACTACAAGAAAAGTTGGAATTAGCGATGTAAAATTACCGAACAAATCTAAACAGTTGCAAATTACTGACGAAAACAAAATTTTTGTCGGCAAGATTGTTGGGAAAAAGTCTGTTTAGTGGCGGATGAAATATTGGTCGCTAAATAGAGAGGGAAATCAATTTGTGATGAAATTTTATGACGGTAAAGGTGTGTATCAGTAAATACTACAAGAAAGTAAGGAATTTGTGATGGTTTTTACTTGTCCGTCGGAAAAGTTAAAGGAAAATATAATTTAGCGACGGAAAAATACCGTCGGCAATTAAGACGAGAATTTATGGCAGAATGGTGAAGTTTTGAATTTTTCGATGAAGTGTTAGTGAAGAAAATTTTGATCACTGACTCTCGAAACCAATACGTCGTCGTTTGGTTGCAGGTGAATGTTATTAACTTAACACCAAACGCGTCGTTTTGGTTAAATTAAAACACAACTGAGCATCCCTCCCCCTCCACCGTCAGCTCTGCTTTATCTTTCTTCTTCTACTCCATTTTGTGATTTCTTCTTCGGTACATTGTTATGCATTATCGTCAACATTGTAGTCAGTTAGTGGTGCGTCGGAAGCTCAATTTCTTCTCCCACCATTTGGGAACTTGTGGAGGTATAAAGCTTCATTGTGGTTTGATTGGGTTTTTTTTTAGTATGTTTGAGTATTTTGTTTTGTATGTTTGAGTATTTTATGAATGGATAAGAACATTTAAGATACTTGTGTTAGTGTTAGAAGGTTTAGTTTTTAAATTTGCTTGTGAAGTTGGGATGATTTGTTGATGCATATTAGGTGTTCGATGAAAGGCCTCTTGTTTGAAAGATTTGTTAATGTGTGAAGATGAAGCTGATTTGTATTAGAGAATGAGTTAATGGGTGAGCCTATTTGATGATTTCACCTTATTTGGTGATTAAGGATAATGTATCAAAAATATTTTTTAGTGTTTAGCCTTATTTGATGATTTTATTCTTACTTGTGAAGTGATTTATCCTTATTTGTGAAGTTATTCAACTTTTATCTATGAATGTTTTTAGCTTAATTTTTAGTTTCTTAATCCTCTCCCAATGGTTGTTTTCTTAATATGTCTTGTAGTCATTAAACTTAGGATGAAGATGACATAGTAAAGTTATTTGGATTCAAATAGGGATGATCATTGTAATAGAAAATAAACAACAAAGAATCACGTTTCTAAAATAATAAAGTTTTTATAATCTAAAGTAACAACTGAACTGAAATAACTAATATCATTGTAGAAAAGAAAGAAAGAAATAGAAACATAGCAAAATAGAGAATTTATTTTGCTTACTGATGACAGATAAGTCCATTTGAAGCCCCATAAACTGGAGAAGCTTAAAAATATCCATGTCTAGCATATTAACATCACTTATAATAAGATTATACTTGTTTTTGTTTCCTCCTAGCATTTCAGAGTTATCACTGCTTGATTGGTAGTTATAAGTAGAAAAAAATAATATTTGAGGTTAAAGAAACATCTAAGATTTAAATGAGAGGTGATTGCCAAAAGTCTAAATACAATACAAATAATAGGACAATTATCAATTGCTTTCATGATGATGATCATATATACAAATTTGAGATTGGTAGATAGAAATTGGATGGTTTTTCTAACAATGTCTTAACATCTTAACTTCACTTAAATAAATGCCATAATATTACAACAATTTCACATATTTAAATATCACAATTAATTGTTATTACATTGTAACTAAAATGGTAACGATATAATAATGCTTAATTTATTTTTATACATTAATGGAGTGCA
>JAOQMP010000208.1:23099354-23125715 GCA_027563575.1 Erythroxylum pedicellare | reverse complement strand
TCAAGTACTCCTAATGAAGAATTCTATTTCTAGATATTCTTTCAATTAAGTCTAATCTAGCAATTCAGACATTAAACATCACTTTTTAGTACTTAGTTTAACATCTATCATTATTCAATAAGATTCCCTAGATTAGAAAGGTCAAATCAATATTAGACAAAATTACTTTACTGAGATCAAGTCAACGTTGAATTTAAAAGTAAAGACATAAGATTTAATACATAAATTCCAAGTTCAAAACAAACATCCTAGAATAAAAAAATTTACAGATTCATAACTAAATTCAACCTAAAAGTAAAAATTATATAAATGAACACTAAAGATAAATAATAAATGGAAAGAGGAGGAAAAGGAACTCCAATTGCTTCTTGAATCTTGATCTCTCAATCTCCAAGCTTTTCTTCTTCTTTGATTGCTCTTTGTTTTTCGCCTCCTTCTTTAATCCCATTGTTCAAATCCCTCTAGAAAAAAATCTCTCCCCATTGGTCTCTCAAAAACTGCCTTTTAATCACCAAAAACTATCATACATGGACCGTGTGAATTTACACGGTAAGACTGTGTAACTTTTGGGTCTGGTTGTGTGTTCTTCCTCAAAAGACACGATCCATGTAATTCTACACGGTTAGACCGTATGACTTTTGGATCTTCAACTTTAAACTTCTACTTTACACAGGCTGTGTGTTTGTACACAAGTAGACCGTGTATTCCTCAGGTTTGCTTCATTATCTTCCCAAAACACCTGCAAATACCAAGAACAAAGGAGCAATACCATATTCATAAAACTAAAGGCAATTTAACATCATTCAATGCAAAAACAATGACAAAACAGAGCTAAAATATATCAAGAATATCAACTTATCAAGGCTCAGGAGGAGAGAGTCTTCTCGTACATACGGGAGGATCAATAACCCACCACGAGCATACATAGAGACTTGTAAGTATCTAAACTTGACACTTATATTGTAAATGTTTTACTTTGCTGTATTATTGATAATCATAATTGTATAAATTTCTAGTTCCATATATGGCTGTGTTGAGTGATTTTATTTGTTCAAAAGGGGGAAATATCATAAAAATAGAGGAAACTTTGCCGAAATTTTTATAAAATGTAGTTCACATCTAACAATTTAGGTTAAATATGCAGGAAAAGTCTATGGACATGAGGCCTACACCTACTTAGCTGTTTTTGCACACTCACATGAAGAAGCATGATAGTGTGACATTCGTCAATAGCCGATGTAAAGAACTAAATGTATGTGAAATTAATGCATTATTATTATTTCTTAATAATAATCCCTTACTAATGTAAACATTGCTTCCTAATAGGACTAAATACAACAAACCATTCAGCGACAGTCTCAGGAGGAACAACTTGTTGATGAGACTCGGACGTATTTTGATGCTATCGATGGTAGGGACCATCGTGGAAGGATATTCGAGCTAGGTTCATTTGCGAACACATGTTATTCACAATCCTCCATGTCCAGTACAGCAGTGTCTACTAGACCAATGCAAACCAATGAAGTCACTGAGCTTCGGACCACAGGGCAGACATTGATGGAGCAAATGGCTCAGCTAAGACAGGAGATGGAAGAGTTGAAGGGGAGGGGTAGCACCTCAGAGCACCCTTGATCACCAGGACATTAGGATTGTTGTAGTCAATTGCTTTCAATTAGAAAAACTTATTATGTACACTGTAATTTTTTTATTATCAATTAAGATAATTTTAACTTTATATCATCAATCAACTTTCTGTTTAAACAAATAAATTTATTATGCACAGATAATTTATAACTATTGAAATTATGCATTTATCATAAGATCATGAAATAAAATTTAATGTCGGAATTTTTAAAAAAAAATTTATTACTTTTAATTACTGATAGAATATACAAGACCGTTGCAAAAAACACTATATTTCTTGAAGGAATACCTTAAACCATCAGTAACTTGTTCGATATTTACTGATTGTTCTTCTTCTTTTGTTGATAATATTGAAACCTTTGCGATTATCTTAACAACGATTTACTGACGAAAAAACCATCCGTCGGCATAGTTTACTGACAGTTACGTTTGTCTGTCAGTATATTTTACCAAAGAAAGGACACATAAAAATTATGTCGTTAAAATTACCTATGGCCGTATTAATGACGCCTTTGTCTGTCATTTTATTTCGTTAGTAATTATTATTATCGATACAATTCTTTCATTTACCGTCGATTTTTTCCATTAGTAAAACACATATTTCTCATAGTATTTCAACCACTCATCATCCTCAAATAAGTATTCCAGTTGATGGGTCTAATTGGGAGCTTAAGTGAATTTTGGAAAATGTTTAATATTTCATAAATTTCATTACTGTTAGTTTTACTATACCTCAGGTTATCATTAATGGTAATGGATTTATTTTCAACCACTAATCATCCTCAAATAAGTATTCAAGTTAATGCATCTAATTGGGAGCTTAAGTGAATTTTGGAAAAATGTTTAATATTTATAAAAGGATTGGTTATTAAACTTAATTATTCTCTTTATGCTTATAGGATAGCTTTCAATATCCTCCTTAAATATGTCTCTTTATCGATTGGTGTTTGACAAATCTTGCCACCTCCTAGTTGAGATTGAGCATAAGGCTTTGTGGATGATAAAGAAACTCAACTATAACTTTAAGTTAGTTAGTGAGATGAAGCCTCTCTAATTAAATGGGTTAGATGAGTTTTTAATAGGTTCTTTTAAAATAAAAGGAGTAGTCCAAGACTTTCCAAAACAAAATTATCACGAGGAGAGAATTTAAAGTAGGAAGAAAGGTTTTACTTTTCAATTATGATTTTAAATTATTTCTAAATAAATTAAAGTCCAGATGATATGGATCGTTCATTATAATGGAAGTGCAAACCTATGGTGCCATAAAAGTTAAATTTATAGATAGGAATCAATTCTTGTTCAATGGATAACAATTGAAGCATTATTTAAAGAGTGATAATATTTATGACATTTATACAATTTCTTTCAACTACTAACCCCATTTGGTGATCCAGTCTAGCTGAAAGACTTCTGAAAGTTACATATTAGGAGGTAACCCAATATTCTAACCCTAGTTTCTTTTATTTTCCTAGATTTATATTTATATTTTTATTAATTATTAATTTATTTTTTATAGGTAGTCATGTGTTGGACTTCTATGGATTCTACACACCAACATGGTATTCATGAAAGGGAGAATTCTCTACCTTCATTTTATTTTATGCATGCTCTTATGGTTTTACTTATTAGACATTAAGGATAATGTCCAATTTAAGTATAGGGTTAACTTGTATGAATTTTTAAATTTTGAAATTATATTTTTAGTGTTTTAAGTTGATGAAATTAGTTTATACACAATCCAAGTTGAGATTGATTAATGAAAATCAAATGCATCATATAATTAAGTAATTGCTATGTAAATCTTTTTGTGAATAATATGAAACCAATTTGTTAATATTGTAATTTTATTTGATTTGAGTGATTTTATGAGAAGTTGGGCCTTTACAAAAAAAAATCGTTCTTATGTGGATATCTTCTTTGATTTTGAATTTCTGGAACTTGAATTTAATCTTTCTAAGAATGCATGTAAGATGTGTAGAAGTATTAAGATGATAAAGGAACTTAGAATTTGAGTCTAAACCAAATTATCTACCCTTTATAGATTAATTCATTAGTGAATCCTTTAAGCCTTATATAAATTTTAAACTTTTTCTCACTAACTCTTCCCTAAAGAACCTTAAGCATAAAAGAAAAATAAGTATTTACTCCCTAATTCATTATTAGTAGTTATTTAACTTTTGATTTGATATTTATGGGAATAGGATGTAATAAAATAAGTAGTGTAGAATTGATAAAGTGTGTGAAACAGGCAATGTGAAAAAGAGAATTTCATGTTAATTTAAAAGCTTAAAAAAGAGAAAAGGAGTATTTAAAATTAATTGGCACGGATACTAATGATTGGAAAGAATAAAGGAAAATAAGTGATTGGAAGAATATAAGGAGTTAGTGAAATGACAATCAATTTATTTGTTATTGCTTTACTAATGACGAATATTTTTGTTTCTCCTATTCTCTTTCCTTTATAGCTTACTTAACTCTTTGGCCTTATTATAACCTTATTCAAATTCCTTTTGATTTTTGCTTGTAAATATCTATTTAAGTAGCGAAGAATAGATGATTTTCAAGCTTATGGTAAGTTCATTTTTCATAAGAAGATGATGTGAGAGCCTCACTAAAATTTCAAACACCTATATGATTTAGTGATATCTTGTAAAGATATGTCAAACTAAAGTATTTGAGCTTGAAGAATGAGGTAGAATAGTATTTATATTGTTTTTTATATTGTTATTCACTTAACAAATACAGTGTGTTTAAGTTTTGTAATTCAATTGAGACATGAATTTATATATCGTGTGTTATTAACTATGAAGTTGATTAACGTGTTTAGGTTAATATTTGAAGCTAGTATTTATCTAAACTCTTAAAAGACTATAACTCCTCCACTAACAACACATAAGGGTTTAAAGGCTTATGACATATGTTAAATGTTACTGTATACTAACGAAAGTGGAGTTATTTTTAGAGTTTAAGGACTAAAATGACAAAAAGGATAAACCATAAGAGATCCAGGTTTAATTAACATTTATAATTTTTAATTCACTCTTTAAATTTTTCTAATTACTTTACATTAAGATTTTTGTTAATATTTTCAACAAAAATTTTAAGTAGTGTCAAAATAATTTTAGTTAGACATATAATTGAAAACGAGGTGTGTCCAATTAGATGATTGTGTTAAGTTCCACAACTGAAAATATGATTACTCATAATGCACACATAAAAGGATGGATAATTTATGGAATACTACAAGAAGTAATCATACAATATATACTTGGCAATTCAAACATAATAAATAGAGTTTGTCGTACTTGGGCAAAGTTTAGTATAAGAGAAAAAAATATGTATAAGACTTGATCTTAGTTTGTTTAGTACACTACTTCATGCTATATAATGGGGCAAAAGTTATAAATGACCTCTAGGTCTCGTAAAAGGTCTAAGTTAGTTCTTGTCGTTATCTTTAATACCTTTTTTACATTAATATTTATAAAATAATAGTATTTCACCATAAAATCTTAATCCATTAGGTTTCTATTAGGTCTTCACTATTGGACTACTAACTTATCTATCCTAAAAGGGAAAAAGCCTTTGGAAAATACACAATAGACCATCTTTCTCTTTATTCTTATTTCAAATGTTAAAGCTCAGGGAATCCTTTGCTAAGAGCAATAAATGTATGGTAGGAAATGGTGAAACTGCTTCTTAATATCTTTATAACTGGAGTAGAGTTGGGCCTTTGTGTAACAGTTGATCTATGCAAACAAACATGAATAGTTTTCTTATAAATTCTAGTATGAAAGTTTGGATTAATTTAAATCAATATATGAACGTACTTGTAAATGAAGCTCACTTCTTGCCAGAGTATTAACCTAATAATGATAAATAAAAGCATTTATATATGTGGCTTGCACACCCCTTGGGTAAGAAATGAGATAAGAAAAGGTGTGCTAAGAACCGGAGGATTATGCCAAAGTTGATATAAAGTGGTATAGTCCAAGAACATGTCGTCCAAAGTGTCTTTCTTCATATAGTTGGTTACCAGGACCAAACATGTTACTCTTGATTACATCAACTACTTAAATGTCACTAATACTTATTATCTATGTAAAGAGAACTTGAAACACGTCTACTTCAACGGTAAATATTACCAGGATATTTGGAAAGGTGTATTGGAGTTATAGCATCTTAACAAGTTGGGCCTTAATATCTTTGAATTCAAGGAATTGTTGCAAGTAGAACGAACTTAACCAAAGGTGATAAAGGACTGATTATAATAGCATTTGAATCTTGTTTATGCAAATTATATAAGGAAAGGAAGGTTAAGTGCTTCATGGATATGGAAAGTCCTAACGAAGAGTTACAAGTCGAGATCATTTAGTGGATTAAAGAACAAACTATACTCCACAAAGAGGCTAAGGACTACTGTGATAGACTTGCACACTTATAATAAGTTAGTTGGGACTAAGGGTCATTACAGTTATTGTTTCTAAAGGAGAGAGAAATATGAAAACAAAGTGTTATTTCTGTTGTGCATGCGTTGATACAGAAAGAGCGTAAATATATATATATGAGGACAGAGCAACAAACTTTACAGAGAGAGAATAGATTATAACAGAATTAGATAACAGATTCTGGTATAACAAATTTATACTGAGTCTGGAGGGTTCTTATCATGCCCCCACAAGATGAACTGTCGAGATGAGAAATTTATCTCAGTCCAAAAAGCTTCAAATTTGGTTGAGAAAGAGGTTTTGTAAGGGTATCAGCTATCTAGGCGTGAGTGGAAATGTGTGAAACCCGAAGACATTTCATCTGAACCTGTTCTCGAACAAAATGTTAATCTAAAGATAGATGTTTCTTCTGAGAATGATAGATTGGATTGGAGCACACATAAGTTGCTCTTATGTTGTCACAGAAAATTGTAGGAGGACCCAGAGAGTGTATGTGAAGTTCTTCTAGTAAGTGATGAAGCTATAGTATTTTAGCAGTGGTGTTGGCGACTACTCGATATTCAGCTTCGGTTGAGGATCTAGCCACTGTACATTGGCATTTAGAATACCATGAGATTGGATTTCCCCTAAGATAGATCACATATGCAGAGGTAGAAGTTTTTGAATCAAAATTGCCGCCCCAATTAGCATCACTATAGGCTGTAAGTTTGAGATGTAAGGGTCGATGAAGGTGTAAGCCAAAGTCATGGGTATGATTGAGATACCTCAACGTGCGCTTGAGTTGAGTAAAGTGGATGTCAAATGGCCAGTGTATAAATTGAGAGAGTTTGTTAATGGCATAGCTCAAATCGGGAGTGATGGTAACATATTGAAGAGCACCCAGTATACTTCAGTATAAGGTGCCATTAACCATGGTTGTACCATCATCAAGCTTCAGTACTGTGGAGGTGCATAGCGGAGTCACACAAGGCTTCACAGCGTCCATATGGAACTTATGTAAGAGATCATGGATGTACTGTTGTTGGGATAAAAATAAGTCGTTGCTGGTGGGGGCGATCTCAATGCCCAAAAAATAGTTTTGTGTACTAAGATTCTTGAGGGAAAACTAGGAGGAGATGGTTTCCATGAATTTTTCGAGATGAGGGGTGTAGCTCCCTGTGAGTAAAAGATCATCAATGTATACAAGAAAATACATGGTGACCTTGTGCAAATGGTAAATGAAGAGGGAAGAGTCACTAGCACTTGTTTTAAAACCATAGTGAAGAAGGAAGTCCCGGAGCTCATTGTACCATGCCCGCAGTGCTTGTTTCAAATGGTAGATGGGTTTGCGAAGTTTGCAAACGTGCAGAGGAAATTCCGAATGAACAAAGCCCAGAGGTTGCTTCATATAGATTGTCTCTTAAAGATGGCCCTGAAGAAACGCATTATTTACGTCCATCTGGTAAAGTGGCCACGCAAAGGTGAGCGCAACAGTAAGGATAACTTTGATCGTCAGATGTTTGGCAACAGGTAAATAGGTCTCCTTAAATTCAATGCCTAGACATTGGCTATAACCCTTAGCAATCAGTCGGGACTTGTAACGATCGACGGAGCCATCAGGTTTTCGTTTTGTCCGAAAAAGCCACATGTAGCCCACAATATTCATTGCTTCAGAGGCTGGAGCTAAATCCCAAGTTCCATTTCGTACTAAGGCATCATATTCCTCAGACGCAGAAGCATGCTAGTGCGGGTGTCACAGAGCTTCAGCGATGGTGCGAGGTTCCTTCGTAGCTAGGAGGGGGTATTTGGTAACTTGGTAAATTTTAGGTTTGAAGATATTGTTCTGAGACCGAGTGACCATTGTATGAGTTTTTGTCGAAGGCACAGGGATCGTATCTGGAGAAGGTGCGGTAGGTAAAGACGCTTCAACAGATAGTGGTGCAGTGGAAGGAGCAATCTGTGGTGCAGGAACTGTGGACTATAGAAGTACGTCCTTAGGGGAGGATGGTGTCACGCGACAAAGCGGTATAACCTAGTGAGGAGGGTTAAAAGGGGGAGGAGAGACAGCTGGAATAGTGGAGGGTGGTGTGGTTGACAATTTTTCAAATGGGAAGTGATGATCAATAAACTTGACATGACGAGAAATATAAATTTTGTTTGTATTTGGATCAAGATAGAGGTAGGCAAATTGGTGAAGAGAATAGCCAACAAAAACACAAGGGATAGAGTGAGGTTGTCATTTGTGATCCGTATAAGGATGTAACCAAGGGAAGCATAAACAGCCAAATGCATGAAGATTATTGTAGGTAGGAGCAGTGCAATGAATGATTTCATGGGGAGATTTCATGGAGAGGAGTGGAGTGGGCATACGGCTTATAAGGTAGACAACTGTTGAAGTCGCAAGTGTCCAGAATTTAAGCGGTAAATGACTGAAGTGAAGAAGGGTTCATGTTGTTTCAATGATGTGGCGGTGGCGACGTTCAGAAGTGCCATTTAGTTTGGGGGTGTGTGGAGGAGTCGTGAAATGAGAGATTCCATGTTTAGACAGGAACAAACGTAGCTTAATGTATTCACCACTATTATCAACATATAATGATTTGATTCGGAAATTAAAGAAGTTTTCGACAAAGAGTTTGAAGGAACTGAAAACATCAAGAACATCATATTTTTGGCAAATTGGATATAACCAGACATATTTAGAAAAATGATCAATAAAAACTACATAATAACGAAAACCATTAAAAGAAGCTACAGGAGCTGGACCCCAAACATCGAAGAAAAGTAACTCCAGTGGTCGGGTGCTGTGAAGACGTTAAGTAGAGAATGGGAGTTTGTGATTTTTGGCATATTCACAAGAGACACAGGGAAGTGGGAGTTTGGAGTGGTAGTGGAAGTGATGTCTAGACTGAAGATGCAATATCACTTTATGAGAAGGATGACCTAAGACGTGATGAAGAAGAGCAGGACTTAAAACAGTAGTGAGAAGAGCAGAAGAGCTGGAGGATGGTAGATGAAAATTGTAGAGGGCACCGTGACATATCCCCGAGAGGAGTATTGCCTTCGTCCATAGGTCCTTCACTTGAAAGCGATTAGAAAACAGTTCCACAGACACATTATTAGTGGTTCAAAATCTTTTGACAGAAACAAGATTACGGCTAATGTTTAGAACATGAAGAACATTATCAAATAACAAATGTTTAGAGGGAGAGAATGAGTGGAATCAGCTAACTGGGATTGTCATAACAGAAAAGATTCATGATCAGTGAGTTTGTCAAACAGATCATCAAAGGAAATAGGTTGCTCCCGAGCACGTATAGCAGCATAAAGATCATGATAGTCAGACAGTAGTCCGTTGAGAGTGTGGATGACAAGATCTATATCATCAACCGGTCCACCAATGATGGCTAGTTCATCGGCAATGCCTTTGATGTGTTGGAGATAGTCGGTAATGGAGGAGTCACCCTTTGTAAGATTGATAAGTCTCTCTTTAAAAGACATAAGGCGGGAGCATGACTTATTGGCATACATCCGAGCAAGAAATGCCCAGGCCTGCTGAGAAGAGGTTATTGAGCCCAGCATATTAATAATGGTAGCATCGACAAAGGCGGTAAGGGCATGAAGAAGGAGTTTATCCTATCGTACCCATTGTTTATAGGAGTCATCGGTCTCATCAGGACAAGGTTGAGTACCTTCAACAAAGCCCATAAGGTCATATCCTGTGAGAAGAGAGGAAATTTGTACGTGCCACGCTGGATAGTTGGAGCCAGTTAACTTGAATATGGATTGCGTGTTGAGGAAGATGAGGCTGGAGTTGCCGTCAGCCAGGAGAGAAGCATCGGGAGCCATTAAAAGTGTGTAGAATCGAGAGAAAATAAAAGGTTGAAAGGAAAATGCAGTTACGCTTGGTACAACTCTGATACCATAAAGGAAAGAGAAATATGAAAACAAATTATTATTTCTGTTGTGCATTCGTTGATACAGAAAGAGCGTAAATATATATACATGAGGACAAAGCAACAAACTTTGAAGAGAGAGAATAGATTATAACAGAATTAAATAACAGATTATGGTATAACAAATTTATACTGAGTCTAGAGGATTCTTATCAGTTTCTTCTAGTTTGAGAATCCAGTTAGAAGTTTTGATTATTGTAACTTGTAACTAGCCTTGCTTTCCCTATTAGGGTTTCCAATATTATCTCTTTACTTTAGAAAAACTTATATGACTTATCAAACCAAATCGATAACCTAGACCCGCTGAATATTGATGTAGATTTTTTCAAACTTAAATCTTTGTTTAAATTTTATTTTCTTGATTTTCATATAATTTTAATTATTAAAAGTTAAAAAATATTATATTCTATTAATATTATCTCCTTTCAATTTCCCTAACCCATCTTCGACTAACCACCTCCGCCACCATCTTAACCTCTTGCACTCTCCTTTAACCCTCAAAATGCCACCACCATTATAACTATACCTCTTTGCCTCCAGAGAGAAAGGTTCTTCCTTTTTTAGCCAGTTATGGGAGAGGAAGGATTCATGACACCGTGATTCTAATCCTCTAAGCTACGGGCCCCACCCAGTCTCTACTAGATATGTTCCTAGGAGTACCCTAAAAAGGAACCTTTCATCTTCCCAACCATTCTATCATTTTTTATTAGACCGAATAAGAGTCTCTGATAAAGATGAAAGAAAGTAGATAGGAAATATTAAACGAAATTTTAATTATAAAGAAGAATAATAAATCATAGCAAACTATGGGAATCCATATTTAAAGACTTCAACATTTCCAGTAGAATACAAATTAAAGAAAAAGAAAATGGCACAAAAAGATCTTAATCTCAAAAAAGAAGGGGAGATATGGCAAAATTGGTGGACACTACGGACTTAATTAGATTGAGCCTTCATTTGGAAACTTACTAAGTGATAACTTTCCAATTTAGGGAAACCCCTGGAATAAAAAAATGATTAATCCTAAGCCAAATCATGTTTTCCAAAAACAATCAAAAGTTTATAAAGATAGAAAAAAGGATAGGTTCAAAGACTCAATGGAAGTTGTTCTAACAAAGGGAGTTGATTGCTTTGCATTAGTAAAATAAAGTAAAAGAATCCTTCCGTCAAAACTACGAAAAAGAGAAAATAAAGGCTAACCTTATATACATAAGTAATACATATGTACTAAATTCCTATCTTAAATGACAATCGACAACATAAATCTCCTTTTTGGGATATTTATATGAAAATTAAAATAAAATAAAAAATGTTGAAATCCATTCTAAGTTGAAGAAAGGATCAAATATGAATTGATCAAATCATTCGTTGCATAGTCTAATAAATAACTGATTGATCAGACAATAATAAAGATAGAGTCCTATTGTACATGTCAATATTGACAATAAGGAAATTTTTAATAAGAAGAAAATCTGTTGACTTTTGAAATCGTGAGGGTTCAAATCCCTCTATCCCCCAAAACTAAAAGGCCTTTTCGACTCTCTAATTATTATTATATTATGATTATATTCTCTCTTTTTGTTCATGGTTCAAGATTTGTTATCTTTCTCCAGCACTCAATTCTTTCACAAACATATCAAGTATGAATTTTTTTCCTTTCACAAGTCTTATAATATATATGATACATATATAATTAAACATCTTTGAACAAAATGGTAAAGGAATCCTATTGGAAATTGTAATAAATTGACAATTGTAATAATTACCAATTCACCATCGAGGTGCCAAACCTTCCCCTCGATGTGAGCTCTTGGGAAAGATCAACCTGTTATCCCTAAAGTAACTTTTATCCATTGAGCGACAAACCTTCCACTTGACACTGTCATATCACTAAGGCCGAGTTTTGTCCTTGCTCGATAGGTGGGTCTTATAGTCAAGCTCCCTTTTAACTTTACACTCGAGAGCCAATCTCCATCTGGCCCAATGAAACCTTTACATGTCTCCATTACCTTGTGTCAAAACCTACGGGCCCCATAGAAACTATCTACATTGTCTTTAAAACCTCTCTCTCACTTCTAATCAATTCTTTGGTCTTATTCCTCTTCGACTCTAGGTCATTTTTTATCTTTGCTTTCTTAATCCCTTTAACGATATGCTTGACAAATTGTTTCCTATTGAACTCTTTGTTTTCAACAAAATTTAAGCTCTACAAAATGCAATACTCTTACAACTATAATGGCATGGGATTAATGGCTAATAGTTCACAGATCTTAAAACAATTGTCCTCCAAATTTTGTTTTTTTCTTAGTGAAACCATAAAACTAAGTTTTTTTTCCACTTATGTGGACTTTGTTATAGAACTTTGCTGATCTTATAGATAGTGAATATACTTCTCAAACATTAACATCTGGTGTAAGACTAGAAAAAAGGTTCTCATATAAATAAAAGTTTGCTCACCCTTAGAACTATTATTTGCAAGTTAAAGTGAGACATTTTTTAATGTTAGTCATTTAAAAGTCCAAAATAACTTCCATACTTGGTTACAAATTTACGATGTTGAAACAAATTTTACATATGATTTGGAGTAGTAAAAAGAGAAATGAGTATATACCTTATTGAGATTCTAAGCTAAGTCATATACTACAAAACATTTTGGGAAGCAATGTCAAAACATCAGTCATTTGCACTATGAGCCCTATACAGATTTATGTTTAGCAATATAAAAACACCCTTTCTTTTGCTAGTTGTGTTAAAGAGGTACAAGTCGATTTGTGATATCTAATAAGGCCCTAATTAAGCAATTGTAGAAAAAGTTAGCTAGGCTTGAGAGTCAATTGGCAAGCCTAATTTCAACTTATGTTGTAATTATGATGCAGACCACATCATTGCAAAGGTGAGTAAATCCCAATGTCTTGTCCCAAACATAACCAAAGGTAAATGTTTTTAGTGTATATGCAATAATGATCTAACCTTATACTGTGTATATTATTAGGAGCAATCCTAATTAAGAATTTTACACATTGAAATTGCTACAAAAGGATAAAAAAGATTAAAGAGTTAACTTAGCAATGTGATATAGCACTATCTCGTCTTGAGGATTTGTTTAAAATAGTTAGAGAAGATCGATCTTTAAGAACATACGAATATGTGACATTAGATTCCTTATAAGGAATTAATCATTCTCATGGTCACACAAAAAGCAACACATCTAAAGATCTTAATGAGCATGCTTCCAACAATTAGATTTTTGAAATTCTAAAAGATGTTGAAGAAACTAGATAACACTCCAAAGTTTTTAGGAGAACATTACTCACAAGAAAAATGAAGAACTTAAAGATATCTGTAAGGAAGTTCATCGTATCAAACTAGAAGAAACTATTGTGAAAGGTACAATTGACTTGTTATCTAATCCTGAAGAAAAAGGAAAATAAGTAGTAACTAGGATGTGAATGAAAAATTAGGTGCTTACTAAAAGGAAGAAGATAAAAGAGTTCAAGCAAATTGATTTTTAAGCGTTTTTTGTAGTAAAAAATGTTTTTAAAACTGAATTGAACCGGTAAATTTGAGTGGAATAAACATAAATCGACCTGATTTATGTTCTAGTTTATGTTTATAAACCGTAAGATAAAAACCCGGCCAATATAATTTAAGAGTCTGTCTCACCAACAAGTTTTGCATACCAACCCATGTACCTTTTGATGGAATTCACCAGAGCTTGTTAAACTCTCATTAATGAATAGTTGTTGTAATTTTTAATTTCAATTAATTTTTTCTTTTCTTTTCCCCACAACTTAATTAATAAATTATATTTATCAAATTTTATGTTTTTATTTATCTCTTTATATTTTAATTGAATTTTTAAATTATTATTGCTAAAATAATTATTATTTTTATCATGAATTTGTTTAATAAATTGAATTATTAATTAGTATGTATAAGTAATTTTGCTTAAGATAATTTAAGAATGTGTTAAAATATAATATTTAAATTATAAAGAAGTATGTTTAAAGGAC
Organism: Erythroxylum pedicellare; assembly: GCA_027563575.1. NCBI lineage: Eukaryota > Viridiplantae > Streptophyta > Magnoliopsida > Malpighiales > Erythroxylaceae > Erythroxylum > Erythroxylum pedicellare. The sequence goes on along the minus strand of JAOQMP010000208.1, from coordinate 23,111,681 downwards.
ATTTAAAAAGTTAAAATAAAGTTAGAGTCTTTTTTATCGACTTTCTTTAAAAATATTTCAACTTTTGCAAGTCTTTTAAATAAACAATAATATAGAAATATAATTTTTATTATTATTATTATTTTAAATTTTATCTTAGATTTAATCTTAGTTTAAATTACTAGATTTATTATTAGTTTATCTTATATTGATAGACATTATTAATGCATTTTTAGTTCAATAAAGTATTTTATTTTATGCTATATTTTTACTCATTTTTATAATTTTTACTTTTTATTTATTGTATACTAAATTTATAATGGTTTAATACTACTCGAATCTTTAAACATTAAACTTTTTTCGTTAACATATCTTATTCTTAAAACATTTGTAGCAAGTAATCATCTTGCAATTTTTAAGTACAAAGAAGTCAACAGGAACAAGCTATTAAACATGTTGTTAGAGAGATTATAGAAGTGAAAAGCAAAAATGGCATATAGCTTAGTAGGGATGGAACCAAAAAAATTGGTTGGAGGCAAGAAAGAGGCTTTAGAGATAATGTAAATAGTTGCAATTGAGGAAGGATCCTCTGTCCAATTTACTCTGGTCCAATTCTAACTCAGTTCATCCCAACCATCTATTTATATGGGTCGGATGATGGAGATGAACTGGCACAGGATAAATTGGACAGATGATTCTTCCTCCTTACAGTTAGAGGAGTAGAGGAAAGTGACAACATTTTTAATTTTAGTAATTAAACTATTTAAAATTTTAAGATTTTTTTTTAGAATTTTATGTTTGCATTTTGTAGGCCTACATTGCCCAACTAGCATATCACAGTCGAATGAGTTAACGATCCAATAATAGATATTTTATAAAATATAACAAAATTAGATTTTTTAGGGCAAATAATATTAGTTTATAAACATTAGAATATTAAATTTAATTTAGACCTTTTATGAAATATTAAAAAATGATTTGCATCTTTAACTTATACTATGATCACAATAAAGTTTTGTTGTTTGAGGCCATAATTGGAATATAAATGTCGGATGCATATTTTGTTAAAAGATTATATCTTTATTTAAAAAGTGGCACCAGAAGATAAGAGCTTTGTTTTTTTCACAGAAAACCTTTATTTCAGTGGTCATTAAATATAGTATGTAAATAAAAAAATATAAGTGAATTTTTATATAGGTGATTAGGGAATGGAGTTAGTAAAAGTTCAATTGGACCAATTAAAATAATATTAAAATGATAAGTTATTATTTTAAAAAATTCAAATGACATTATTTTGTAATGTAAGCACAAGCCATTAGTTTTCAAAATGATAACTTTTTTAAGGTATAAAATTAAAATGACGTTAACTCAGATTTGCTTAATTCAAAGTTAATAAGTTGGATAAATTTAAATTTGGTTCAAAAAATTTAAATAATCCATACTCTCATCTTAAAATAATGTTATTTTACAAATTTTAAATTTAAATTAACCCAACTCAAATTATTAGCTTTGAATTAAGCAAAGCTAAGTTTGACATTGTTTGGATTTAACTGTTATTTAGAAATGGCAATAGAACTCGAATTCGGGCTCTTTTTGGGACACCCTACTTCAAATTAACATGTCAAATTATAGGCTCTATTTTAAAAAAAATTTGGGCCGCTTGAGGCCCGACAAATAATAGCAATACATCGTTATTTTGACATTTTAATTTTAAAAATGATTTAGGTCAGATTGAGTTAGGCTGAGCTGTTACATTATTATCCTTGCTATTCCTATATTTTTAATATCAATATTGTAACAAAATAAATTGTTATAACTTGACTGTGAAGTAGATAGAAGATAAAAAAGGGGTAAGAAAAAATAGACCAAAGACAGAAGGACTCGGTAATGACTAAAGGTCGGTCCTAAGTGTCACAAAGGTCTTCTTTGGACTCGAAATTCTACTGTAAGTCACGCCCACTTTCGTGCGGCAATCTCGCTTAAGTCTGCTTAAGCAAGATTTAGCCTTCTCACGTGAATGTCGCCGAATAATTCTGTTAGCCCTCGAACACCTCACGCGCGCATGAGTGTTTAAAGTGTTTCTCTCACACACAAAAAGAACACAAGTGTAACAGAGTAAAGAAAACAACAAGAGATATATAATAGCCAAAGCTACTCTTACATTAACTCTCAACAAAATGTTAACAAAAGACACAAGTATCTCCTCTTCGAAGTACTAACAAAGAACTCCCTACTCAAAGCCCTTACAAGGAAATCTCTACTCGAAGCCTTTATAATGAGAACTCCCCCAAAAGCTCTCAACTCTCAAAGCTCTCTCTTAGTGATTTCTTTTAATGAATGCCTCACTGATCGAATTCCTCCCTCTGTGAATGGCTTTCAAGTCCAATGAGATATTTATAGGCTCCTCCAGATGACTAAAAGTCCTAATAGAACTCTATTAGCTAAGATCCTAATCTTATCCTATCTAGGATTAAGTTGCATCACATTAACAAGATAAAAGATTACCCTATCTAGGGATGATTATCTTTATCCACGAAGATCTACTTTTATCTTCAAATGATCCTTCCACGTGATCTTTATCACTTAAAGCTGATGTTCATCCACTATGATCTTCTCCGTTACGTCATCATGTGCCACATCATCCACAGTTGCCATGTCACTGCTGATGTGTTTTCATCACAGCCTATCCGCATATAAGTCCGTCAATGCACTTCCATAGATAAGTTCATCTTCTATGATCATGTGCGCACGCGTATCGAATCTCGCCTACTTTTGAGATCTTCGTCGATACTTCCCACATCCCTCGCATGCTTCGCAAGTTCCTCTAGTTTTGCTCACTAACTCGCAAGATTTCGCCTTGTTCTCTCGTCAACATGTCTTTCTTGTGCCGACTTGCATACCAATCATTGACCACAGCTCGCCAACACTCGAACAATCCCACAGTCTAGACTTAAGGGTCTAATAAACCACCCCCACTAGAAGAATTTGACACCCTCGTTGAAATAATATGTAGGTGGGTCTCTATAAGCGGTTCCCTCGAAAACTCCTTTAACAACTATTAAAGACTGGAGCAAGCCTTCTTTTCCATTGGCACCATTCCCACATGCCACCTCCTCTTTCCGTCGAGTTTATTTTTGCATAGGCACTCCTTCAGGAGGCTTATAACATTCACGTGATGTTATTGATGACTCCTTTCCCCAAGTCATCTTCATCGCTCCCTCCTTTGTCCTTCGCGACTATGGAGTTCATCTGCTCCTCGCCCTTCTTCCTCTTGGCCATTCTTGAGCATAATGCGGCCCCTTACAGATGAAACATGCAACGTTCCCCTTCGATTGCTTCTTCTTATGTTGAGAAGATTCTCCCACCTTCTATTTGCCTTTCTACCTGTCATCCTGGATTCCACCATTTTTCTTGCCCTCTTTACTGGATAGAATTGGTGTTGGCAATTGGAAATCCACTAAGGCATCTGCTGCCGCTATTGTGCTAGGGAGGTCCTTCGCGTTCTGCCTCTGAAGCTCCATTTATGCCCAACCTTGCAAACCGCTAATGAATTTGAACAACTTGTCTCCCTCCAACATGTTCCGCACATCCAACATCACCAATGTGAACTTCCTCACATACTCCCTCACTGAGCCTTCTTGCTTTAACCCCTTCAAAGCTTCCCTCACAAGCCATGAAGTGTTGTTGGGTAGGAACTGATCCGTTAGCTCCTTCTTCATCTTCTTCCAAGTATCGATGGGAGGTCTACCAGCACTGATACCTTTAGAGGTTCTCATTCTCCACCACAGCTTCGCATCACCCACCAGGTATATTGCTTTAATTGACACCTTCTTCAAGTCCGCCACCTTTGCCTCTGCAAAGTACTGCTCCATATCCCACAGAAAATTTTCGAGTTCCTTGGCACTCCGTTTTTCATCGAACACTTGTCGCTCTCGCACTTTCACCGTAGTGCTTTCCACTCAAACATCCATCTCGTGCTTTGCCATCGCACGTTTGAGCATCAACAAATTATAACTCATCTCCTTACGAGCCTTCATCTGTTTCTCGAGTTCTCTCATAATTGCTTAAAGCTCCCTCTCCAAGGCTGCAATACGCTCCAAAAAAGGAATTATTTCCCTATCCGTTGGGGCTAGAGACTCAAGAATCGCCTCTATTCTAGTAACCCTTTTCGTCAGATTACTTCCACCAACCATCGCTTTAGATTGGTTTTGATACCAGCTGTCACAAAAGTCTTCTTTAGACTCGAACTTCTACTACAAGTTGCGCCCACCTTTATGTGGCAATCCCGCTTAGGTCCACTTAAGTAAGATTCAGCCTTCTCACGTGAATGTCGCTGAACAATTCCATTAGCCCTCAAACACCTCACGCGCACATGAGTGTTTGAAGTGTTTCTCTCAGATACAAAAAGAACACAAGTGTAACAGAGTAAAGAAAGCAACAAGAGTTACATAATAGTTGAAGCTACTATTTCATTAACTCTCAACAAAATGTTAACAAAAGACATAAGTATTGATACACTCATATTTTTGTATATCTTTACGACTTAATTCAGAGTCATTTACATTCATTTTACATTCATCTATAGCTGGTTTATCATGTTTTAGTATTATTCGAGGTTCATCAACGTAAAATGCATAAATGAAACAAATAGACTCAAATTGCACTATTTTTTGGATTCTGGCAGACTTGACCTTTAGTCATTGTGGAATTTTTATCTCAAGATTTTGGATACTGGCATTTGTTTTCTGCTGAGAAGACAAGAAGTTTTGTTGCATTGCAACAGTGTTAGTAGCCATATTTTTTTACAAGTTCCTTCAAATCAGAAATTTCAGAATTAGAAGTAGAAGAAGAAGGAACCGAATTTTAAGGATTTGGCCTTAAGGCATAGGTTTGATTTTGCTGGAAACCAAGGGGCATTTGCACTCTTCCTCCATTATTCATTGGCTATTGTGGGTTTCCACATTGCAAATATGATCCATTCTCGTTAACGTATAATCCGGGGTAGGGTTAATTTGCAAGGGTAACGACACCTTGTCAAACTTTGGCACCGTTGCTGGGGATCATTCTAACAATTTACTAACGTATTTTTCAGCTTGATTTGTTATTTGTGTTTTTTTTGTTTGGTAAGTTGCATGTCCAGTAGTTCTGAGCAAGAACTTTCAGATGAATTAATCGAGTAATTCTACGAAGAGCAATCATTCTTCATTAATCGCGCACCTCCGCAATCACCCCTCTTTGAACCGTGCACGTTATGTAAGGTGAATGAGGAAGAACTTCCGAGTTTTGTACACCTTTTCCAGCATCTGGAGCATTCACAAATAGAATTTGCAAATATGGAAATCAATCCGCAGAGAACATTGAAGGAGCTTGCTGCTCCTAACCTTAACAATCAGTCTTTATGTATTAATGTAGAGCATGCTAATTTTGAATTGAAGTCTAGTTTTATACATTTGTTGCCTGGTTTTAATGTTCTTACAGGAGAAGATCCACATGCACACCTCAAGGAGTTTTACATGGTATGCAATGGAATGAAACAGCAAGGGGTGGACGAGGTTTTGGTTAAACTGAAAGCCTTTCCTTCTTATTGAAAGGTTCGGCCAAGGAGTGGTTATTTTCGATATCCCCTAGTTCGATAACACAATGGAATGATTTAAAGCACATGTTCTTAGAGAAGTACTTTCCCACTTCGCGAGCTACAAATATTCGGAAAGAAATTTGTGGCATAACACATATGCATGGTGAGACGTTTTCTGAGTGTTGGGAAAGGTTCGAGAAGCTGTGCTTACAATGCCTCCACCACCAAATTCCCGATCAGCTTCTCATTCAATACTTTTACGAGGGATTGACACCCCAAGATAGAAGTATCATTGATGTCACAAGTGGAGGGGCTTTGGCAGATAAGACGCCCGATGGTGCCCGTTACTTGATTTTAAATATGGCAGCAAATTCTAAACAGTTTAGCACACGAGGGGAATTCCACGCGAAACACGTCAGTGAGGTAAGTGGTGTTTCATTAGAAAATAAAGTTGATGAACTAACCTCGCTAATGCGTCCTATGATAAGTGGTAATGTGCAGCAAGTCAAGACATGTGACATTTGTTCTCTTAGTGGACACACTTCTGATTTGTATCCGACAGTGGAGGACAACTCAAGAGAATATACCCATGCAATTGGTGGTGGATTCAATGTGAATCCACAATGGAAATATGATCCATTCTCATCAACATATAATCTGGGGTGGCGCGACCATCCGAATTTACGCTATGGAAACCCACAACAGTCGATGAACAATGGAGGAAGAGCGCAAATGCCCCTTATTTTCCAGCAAAATCAAAACTATGCCTCAAGGCCAAATCCTCAAAATTCGACTCCTTCTTCTTCTACTTCTAATTTTGAAATTTCTGATTTGAAGGAACTTGTAAAAATATGGCTACTGACACTGTTGCAATGCAGCAAAACTTCTAGTCTTTTCGGCACTCGAGATAAAAATCCCACAATGACTAAAGGTCAAGTCTGTCAAAATTCCAAAAACAGTGCAATTCGGGTCTATTTGTTTCATTTATGCATTTTACGTCAACGAACCTCGAATAATACTAAAACATGATAAACCAGCTACAGATAAACGTAAAATGAATGTAAATGACTCTGAATTAAGTCCTAAAGATATACGAAAATATGAGTGTATCAAGTACCTCCTCTTCGAAGCCCTCATAAGGAATTCCCTACTCGAAACCTTTACAATGAGAACTTCCCCAAAAGCTCTCAACTCTCAAAACTCTCTCCTCTTAGTAATTTCTCCCAATGAATGCCTTACTGATTCCCTCTATGAATGGCTCTCAACTCTAATGTGCTATTATAGGCTCCTCTAAATAACTAAGAGTCCTAATAGAATTCTACTAGTTAGGATTACAATCTTATCCTATTTAGGATTAAGTTACATCACATTAACAAGATAAAAGATTACCCTATCTAGGAATGGTTATCCTTATCCACAAAGATCTTTTATTTTCATATGATCCTTCCACGTGATCTTTATCTCTTAAAACTGATGTTCTCAGTCATCATGTATCACACCATCCATAGTTTGCCACATCACTGCTAATATGTTTTCACCACAGCCTATTTGCACATAAGTCCATCAGTGCACGTCCATAGACAAGTTCATCTTCCATGATCAAGCTCACTCATGGTGCAGTCTCGTCGTTCTATGACTAAGTACAAGTTACAATCCTAATTAGTATAAAACCTCACATATTTTACATACCTTCAACTTGTTTTGTCGAAGTCAAGTGCTTATGTGTCTCGACGTGCTCGCATGCCTTCATACATCCTCGCGGGGTCTCACATGTCTTTGTGCATTCTCGCGCACCTTTGGGTCTCAAATGACTTAATTCGCCAACTTCACGCGATCTCGCATCCGAATCTCACATTTCGTCAAAGATTTTCACCAATGCGTGCATAAACGTGCTCGCACGTATTGAATCTCGCATATTCTCAAGATCTTCGTCGATACTTCCCACATCTCTCGCCTACTTTGCAAATCTCTCGGATCTTGTTCGACAACTCACATGACTCGCCTTATTTCCTCATGAGTACGCCTTTCTTGTGCTGATTAGCGTGTTAAGTATTGGTCATAACTTGTATAACACTCGCGCAATTCTAGAGTTTGAAATTAGGGTCTAACATTAAGCATGTAAGCGTGGGATTAACAATCAAAACGTTCGAACCCGTCGGAGTAATTGTCGTGCAATTCTTTGACAGTGTCCACCCTAAGGCGTGGGAATAACATAAGTCAGTATCAAAGGCCGAAATGCTGGCATAGTCGCTCGGCTCCCTTTTAGCCCAAACCCGTCGAAAGTTCCGCCCGAACAAGATTACCCACGAATTTTCATAGTATAGTCGGAAAAAAATTCGAATGACTGAAGTGAAGAGACCGAAGCGAAAGCCAAATTCTGAGGACGAAGGCAAGAACAAGATGTGTTTTGAGATAACCCCAAAACACAGGAGTGGAGGGTGATGCTTTTGGTGTTGTAATATTACTTCGTCAGAGCAAATACATTTTTGCAGGTTTGGACCTCTCATTCGATTGGATCTCGTACTTTTCACGTAGCTTTCGCTTGTGCTCTTGCTGAGTATTAAGGTAATACCTTGTCTTCCTTCTTCTGCTTGCACCCTTTTAACGTATGGAAGTTTCGTTCAAAACTTCAAAGTTACGTTTATAGAAGTTGATAACTCGGGTTTAATTCCGTCTATAGTTGTTTCTACTGAAAAAAAAAAACCGAGCCTTTTCTTTACAGACATAAACTAGTATATTTGTGTTCTTTTGGTGTCTGCTTTTATTTCTTATCATGTTGGATTGTAGTGAATTGGAAATCCAATAATGATGGAGAGAGCAGAGTCAGGGCAGAAGTTGTATACACGTATGCGACTCTGGGAATTTCCAGATCAGTTTGTGATTGAACCCACTGACGGGTCCTCAGGTTCCCCTTTGGCGATCACGCGGGCTGATGGCTCCATGAACGTGATAGGTATGCTATTTGTTTTCACATAATTTCCTAGTTTGTTTCTGCGGGATTCTATTTGTTCTTTAAGGTAATGAGGTGATGTTTTTGGATCTCCAGATGGAGTTCCAGAATGCAAAGCTCTTCGAGTTCCTAAAATTCAGGCCATTTTTGGGGTTGTTGGAATGCTAAAGCTTGTCGCAGGTAATGCAATAATTGCAAAAGTCATCTTAAACTAAGAAGCGAAATTTTCTTAACTTGCATTTGCTTCAATGTCTTTGTTGGCTCAATTCTTTACTTTTCCACGGCTCATAGATATCAATTCATTAGTTATATCTGATGATCAGATGTTTACTTCTAGTAAGTTGATGTGTGTTTTGTTCTTTTTCAACTCCGTAATTGCAAGTTTTCAATTTTATAACATAACAATGGTTCTCACTATGCCATTAGGATCATACTTAATAGTTATAACAGAACGGGAATGTGTTGGATCATATCTGGGACATCCAATCTTCAAAGTTACATCACTGAAAACTTTTCCTTGTGATCACTCATTAAGAAGCTCCTCTGCAGAGCAGGTGAGTCTACTCTTGTCTATCGTCCTTTCCGTTCATGTGACTGCATAATCTTCTCACTTCTGCCTTACCTTTTGCAGAAAAAGGTTGAGAATGAATTCGCTGCACTGCTTAATGTTGCTGTGCGCACTTCTGGTCTGTATTTCTCATATGATACCAACTTAACACTAAGGTGAGTGTTTGCTTAATTTCACTGGCATCTTTTTATCTTTAGGGAATGATGTGCAAACCACTCATGTTAAATTGTTGTCGAAACCTTAGATCTGGCAGTTGATGTGAACTTGAATTTCCTTATCATTCTTTAATGATTAAAAACATGGAATGCATGCTAAAAGCTTCAGATCTTGCAATGCCATAAGAGCTGTAAGCTTCAAAGTTTCATGTTTCACAAGGAAAATACAGAAGTAAATTCGTTTGAAGTCTGAAAATGGAGTATTATTCAACTCTCAGTTGTACCCCAAGATGGTTACTGAAGATACAGTGTTAAGTATTAGGGAGTTAGCAGTGTTTGTAATAAGAAGCTAAATTAAGAAACATGGGTTGTCCCATTAGATGGTACAACTAAATGATGAACCATTTGATCAGCAAGGTTCTATGCATGCTTATAAGTTTCGTGGTTAAATTACAAGGATGATCTCTTATGTAACAGTGCACAGAGATTGCATGATTTGGGTGATGAATCGAAATTGCTTCCTCTTTGGAGACAGGTGAGTCACAAGACTTGAAGTCATTAAATTAATGGGAGATCTTTCTCTTAAAATTTCTTTTGTATTGAACATTGCTGGATTCTTAGTGGCTGCCGTAACCTCTATAAGTACAAACCTTTGCTTTTGTAGTTTGCTTCCCCGTCCACATTTCCTGTTATGTTTGATTTCCATACAACACAATTATGGTTATAGGGTATATTTGTTACAGGCAGAACCAAGATTTCTCTGGAACAATTTTATGTTGGAAATTCTCATAGAAAACAAGGTTGTGTTCCGTTAGTTCCCATCCTATTTACATTCACAATTCTTATTCTGTGTTTAAACTTTTAGGTTAATAAACTGCTGATACATTCATTGATCTGTTTCCTGCAGCTGGACCCATTCCTTCTTCCGGTTGTTCAAGGAAGTATCCTTTTGAAAATTTTCACCATTTGACATAAAAAATATTCCTAACAATACTTAGTGTTCTTTTTAGTTACATTCTCCTCCTTAATAGCTGACTAGGCTTTCAGAACTTTCAAGCGGCCATCGGAAAGGAAATTGTTGATGTGACTCTAATTGCTAGGAGATGTACTCGGAGAAATGGTATCTTTTCCATGTTATAAGTTCTAGTCTGTTCCTAATCTGTTAGTCCACTTTTCTCACTGTAATAACATAATAAACACTCTACTATTGTTGTTGGAGCATTTAAGCACATTATGCTGCTTAGTTGCAAGCTAAAATGCCAAATTATAGCCAGCCTAGGAGATATAAGAAAATCATTAGCCTTATTTTGTAATTTGATTTAGCTTATGAAAATCTTTCTTAAGGTACTCGCATGTGGAGAAGAGGAGCTGATTCTGACGGTTATGTTGCTAATTTTGTGGAAAGTGAGCAGATTGTACAGATGAATGGGTTTACAGCATCATTTGTTCAGGTAAATATTCGATATAGTTTGTGTAGTTACTACATAACTTTGAGGCCCCTCTTTTGTTTAAAATGTTACTGGAAATTGTACATGGTTCTAAATTCCAAAATGAAATAATAGTATGAACCTTCTTATCATGTACTTTCGCAAAATTTTAAGAAGTATAATACTGAGTCAAGTGTAAGAGAGTGCTGCAATGCTGGTATTGATGTATAATAAGTACTTAGGACTGGCTTTCTGCTGTTATATCTTTACGGCTTATGAGTTTCTTTGAATTTTTGTCAAATTTAGTCTCAGCTCATTTTCTTTGCTTTATCACTCTTCCAAAGGTTCGGGGATCTATGCCATTTCTTTGGGAGCAGATTGTTGATTTGACATATAAGCCTAAATTTGAGATAATTAGACCAGAGGAAGCTGTAAGTGTTGCTTGTTCATTGGATGTTGTGTTTTTCACCTATGGAACCTATTGATTCCTAGTGTATCACTTCTTGACCAGCCTCGAGTAGTGGAGCGGCATATTCTTGATTTGAGAAAAAAGTATGGGAGTGTATTCGCAGTTGATCTTGTCAATAAGGTGCAAACTGTCTTCCTTGGTCAATAAATTTGGATGATTAAGATGTTTGATTTATTGGTTTTCCTTTTTTGCCTTATATATTATTAGAAACGTTTTCCTAGTGGTATGCGTGCTTCTATGTACTTCTATTATTATGTTTTTAAACTATGCTTCTCGGTACATGAAAATGTCAAGGATTCAAAGTGCATTTTTGTTTCTGAGCACTCTAGGACAATTTCTTATTTCTTATGCCCCTTCACTTCTTATCAGCATGGAGGTGAGGGACGTTTAAATGACAAATTTGTGGAGTCAATGCAAACTTTGACTACTGATGATGTAAGGTAGAACTTCCTTTCATCTATCATCCTTTTTTCGTCTTGCTAATATGTTACTTTTTAATGGGAAATATCCTTTTAATGTTGTAGATATCTGCACTTTGACTTTCATGAAATCTGTGGGCATGTCCACTTTGAACGGCTTTCTATCCTTTTTGACAAAATTGCTGATTTTCTTGAGAAAAATGGGTATGTTTATACATGTTCCTCCAATATTTCATGAACTATGATGGTTTGACGTCAGCTATTTAATGCACATGCATATCTTGGTTTCTACCATCCTTTTGTCATTGGCAGGTTCCTTCTGTTGAATGAGAAAAGTGAAATATTGAAAGAGCAAACTGGGGTTGTAAGAACCAACTGCATTGATTGTTTAGACCGCACAAATGTTACCCAGGTAGTTGACTTCTATCATATATTTATATAATCTATTACGGTCCCAAGTCTGTGATCAAGTCACCGAACAATGAACCGGAGATTCTCCTTCCAACAAGGGTTTTTACCCTTGTTCTTCCTCCTGGATGTACCTATAATTGATAATCCAACGTAGCTCGTCGAAGGGAGCTGCAACCTTGAAACTCGTTGAGAGAGTGTCCAATCTCTTGGGTTTTTTTAAAAATAAATTCTGCCTCTCTTTATTGCTGAATAACTCCCTATTTATAGGGAAATCTCCTTACAATAATGAAGAATAAAAGAACTAGAATTCCTAACTAAACAAGGATTAAGATTCCTTAATAGACTCCATTTCCTAATAAAACTCCTACTGCCAT
>JAOQMP010000208.1:23084063-23095384 GCA_027563575.1 Erythroxylum pedicellare | reverse complement strand
AGAACTAGAATTCCTAACTAAACAAGGATTAAGATTCCTTAATAGACTCCATTTCCTAATAAAACTCCTACTGCCATAAAATAAGTAACAGAACTGGAAATAACTAAAAATAAGGAAAAGATTTGACTTTCAGAATTAACTAAAATTAGACCGCCTATGATTCCTTGTATCACACGGAATCAGTAACTTGCTGGTCAAGGATCTTAGGCAGTAGTCTTTCTGCGTCATTCATATGTTTGACCCACGAATGCATCCGCAACATAATCCCAGCTTACTGCATTTTTCTTTGCTTTCTTTGTATTCATTTGCTTCCCATAACAATCGCAAGTTATGTTTGCAGAGCATGATAGGGAGAAAATTGTTGGAACTCCAACTGAGAAGGATTGGTGTTTTCGGTGCTGAAGAAACTATTAGCTCACATCCAAATTTTGATGAAAGCTTCAAAATATGTATGTCAGCATTTCTATTTCTTCTAAGAGTAATTCAACAGAGAGTGGTACTTTTCCTTCAATACTATTTTGCTTCGTTATTGTATTTGTTAATGGTCTGTTTGACCTTTAGTGTGGGCTAATCATGGAGATGACATAAGTATTCAATATTCTGGCACTCCTGCTCTGAAAGGGGATTTTGTAAGGTATGTTTTCATGCATTTATTGTCAAGTTCTACATGCTCTGGCTTCCAATGCACTAAACTCTAATAGTGATTACATTTGTGAATTTTCTCTGGAGCAATTTTCGGGTAGAATCTTATTCTCTGTTGTAGTGCACTTTTCCAACTTAGTCATATTTTGAGAAGTTGTTGAACTTTTTGGAGTCAATAAATCATCCAGACCTTAATCACTGAGTAAAGTTTTCCATTGAATCGTCACTTCATTTGGTATTAGAATCATTATTATTGAGATGTCCCAAATTGAAATTATGCTTCATATCTTATATGACATCAAGTTCATGCTTCCAGAAAAATGACTTCATGAGGTGAAGTTTGTTGAGAGTTAATATATGATCATAACTAGGCCTCACACAACTTAACCTTTGAGTTGAATGGTCTCTCAGAAACTTGACGACTCATCTCAGCACTCATGATCAGGTTTGTCCATATGGGTCATAGAGTAACCAGGGAGCTTGGTTGGTGACTCTCCCCACCTAACATCCTGGTTGTCATGGAGGAAATCAGCTATGTTGGTTTAAAGGCGATTCTGGTCTCCTAGAAGCAAGGAAATGGGAAAAGCTCATAGATATCATAGACATAGTTTAAAGTTTCCCAGTATAGAGAAGGAATTTAAATAGTCCTAGGTGCTTGTGTCAATTTGCTTCAATCTTTCTGTGTGATGTATCAATATTTGCTATTTTCTTTCCTTGCTGTAGTCATCCTTTTCTCGATGCCGTCAACCCTTGTTTTCTTTTAATGCTTTTGATTACAATCTTTTTCCATATATATCCAGGTTGCTAAATATGTGATGGTCATTCTTATATGAACTGTATGAAAACACTTTCCTTGCACTTCAAGTTCATTGCCTACTGTCGAATTGCAGATATGGCCAGCGGACCATGCAGGGGATCCTTAAAGATGGTGTAAATGCCCTTGTCCGCTATTACTTGAATAACTTCTCTGATGGAACAAAGCAGGTTAATATTTTCATTCTTGATTCAAATTTGAGTTTGGATAGTGTTAGTATAATTCATAGCGGTTTTATGATTCTTAGTAAAATTAATCTCTGTTTTGGTCTGTTATCTTTGGGATAACTTTCACTTTGTAGAACTTAATCAGTTATCTTAAAGATAGAGATCAATAAGACACTATATACTTCCAAGTTTTGTGTGGGTATTCAATGACTTTCATGTTTCTGAAACAATATTTTATACGTCATAAGGTTAGATTTCTTTGTTATTATATAACATATATGTGGATCCTGATTTAAACTTCTCATTTTTTGCCTTTCTTTTTTTTTTTTTTTTTTGGCACTTGTGAAGGATGCAATTGATCTCTTGCAAGGACATTACATTGTTTCTGTAAGTCGAGATATGAGCCCTCCATCTCAAACAGGCGGCCTTGAGAGTGTAGCTGTGAGTACGAATCAAACAAACTTTTCCTTGCAAGTGTATTTTGCAATAAGTATACCCAACTTCGCTGAGATTCTCTGCTTTGTTGTGGAGTTATTCCACATGACAACAATATTCATTAAGCCCATGATGACGAGTAACCTTTCCTTGTTCTATTCCTTCAACATTATGAAAAAAGCAATAAACTGCATTTTGATAACCATGGTACTGGAACTTCCATTCTTGATTTTTGTGAACTTGAGGTTGATCACTAACGTGTGTGAAGCATCTGGAAATTGTAATTTGATTGCATGTGGCTCTACATTAACTACCTCAGACTAACGCCAAATTGTTTCTAACAGTCTTTTCCTCTGGCTTTATCGGTGGTCTTGATTGGATTCCTTTTTGCCATGGTGTCGCTTAGACAAGGTGAGTTTGATTGAAAATGTCAGCAAATCACTGATTGGTTCATAAAGCTTTCAAGACTTTGCAAAATTGTTGCCTACCACTGACCATCTGTGTCAGCATTATCTGACCTTTTCTTCTTCCCATCTCCTATGCAGTTCGTTATGACCTTCGGCACTTGTTCTTCTCAGTTTTGTGGGCAGGCCTTAGTGTTGCCAGTGCGGCATTTGTTAGAGCCAATGGGAGAATTTTCTGTAATCGGCCTCGTCTGCATACGCCTCGACGTTGATTTGAATTTCACTCTGCTCGAGGAAGTACAAAAATGATGTGAAGCACTCAGCTTGCTGCATATTGTACTGCTTCACACGAGTTTTATTTTCTTCTAGTGCATATAGTTCAATTATTTGAATGCTGCCTGTGCAAAAAGGATCAGCAATTGATTGCAATTTGAGCATTTGTCAACTTCAAATGCCCAGTTCTTTATTCTTCCCTATGCATTGGGTTTTCATTGTGCTCTGTTCCAACTGGAAACTTTTGGATGACATCTTAAAGGAATATCTATACAAATTACGCATTTTGTATTAAGAGCCTACCATGTGCAAAAGTTTGTAGCATATCACTAATGTAATTGTTCATTGTAAGTTTGTGTTGTAACTTGCAACTGCGGGTGATCATCGGTGCCAATTTGGACTTTTGAAATAGCTGATCAAGGAAGTACTAAATTTTTAGTGGTGCACATTACAAGATATGAGTAGGTAGTCAGCGGATTAATTGTGAAGACTGCAGACTCCACATTTATCGCAATGGAACTAAAATATATCCAGAATCTATACATCGTGATTTTGGATTATCTTCAAGGAGAAGAAGCTTGACCAGCATATGCATATGGTGGCCAATACAGGTGGAATTCAATCTTGTAAATGACTGTAAGACCTTTGGTGTCCACTGGAGACGATGTGATGTAGCCCTGCACGAACAGGAAATCACCGGTACCACCTACCACAGGATGATCGGCAGGCTTGATGTTATTTGTGCCACCAGCTATGGAGATTGAACCTTTGTGATGCTTCAATTTTAGAGTGATCTTAGCAACAGAAATGCTCCTTAGACCATCAAGACTAGATGTTGTGGAAGTTCCTTCTGCAACGCCAACAAGTCTCGAGGATCGGTTGGCTGTAACTGTCAAAGGATCTTCAAAAACATAAAAAGTGCCAAAAGGGGTTGTAGCTTCACTAATGCCTGCTCCTGCCACACCCTTCACTATTATGTAACCAGTTTTGTTGATGGTTTCATGTTGGTAGAGTGAAAAGTGCAGGGATTTTAGTTCTTGGTGATGGTGGTGGTGGTGGTGGTGGTGGTGAGAGGTGGAAGTTGCATCCAATACAAGAGCCAATAAAAGGGCAGAACAAAGAAAACAGTAGACAGACTTGATCATGGTTGCTGTTTGTAAGCTTGAAGACGAACTTTAAGGGTGTTTCTATTGATTTATAGAGCCTTAGGACTCTTTTTAATGACAGCAGAGAGTACAAAATTTCTTTTACCCCGTGGAGAAGTTGAAGAAGTCAACCAAAAAAAAAAAGGTTAGGTTCGTAGTGAATGGAAATATCGAAACCTGATTGAATATTAGTAGGTAAGACTTGCATTTCAAATCATAATTCTGTCCACTTGTACATGTGGCCTGACTTGGAAGGGCCATTCCAGAACTTTGACCAGTAAACCTCGTCTCTTGAATAGCATGCCGCCAGACTTTTCTTCTCTAAATGCGCAGAAGACTTTTAAGTGACAAAGCAGACAGGCTTGACCCGCACTCTACCATCTACAACATTGTGTCTCACACTTTCATCAGCCTTGAAGTTGCACACCAATCTAGCAAATGCTCTCTTAAATAGCAAAATTCTTCGTACTCATTTCACAAATTTGCCATTTGCACCTACGTGTTCTTATTCTAACTGGAGCCAGTATAATCAGTAAACTTAATTCATCATAAACAAACTCTATGAGAATCAAATTTATTGCAGTCATTCTGATACAAATGAATGGCCTAAATGTTAACGCACCACTCCAGTATATATATATATATATATATAACAATTCCAATTCTCCAAACTAACGGTAGACTGTCTCGAAGTCGTTAAAACTGCTTCTTTTTCTTCTCCAAATACGAATGGTGGCGTTGAAAGTTCAACACTGCCCACACCAAGTGCCACAGACCAATTTCAGGCCATAATTCTTTAGGAGAGTACAATGGGCATGTACTAGTCTGCCAAAGCAAAAAGTTGCTAAGACGAGTCTCTCCTGAACTTCGAACAAGGATGTCAGGATCAGGAACTACCGCCATGTACAAATGCTTCTCAATGTCTACCAGCTTTAAGCTAAAGCACTCCCCCTGCATCTTGTCTCCAGCTTCGACCAGGAACACATTATTTTCTATTCTACTTGGCCTCAATTCTTGAGCTTCATTCCGTTTATCTTCACAGGATCCTGGGAAAGTATGCTCAACCACACCATTCCTAGTCTCTTCAACTCCTTTGGTCACACCATTTGCAGCTCCTGCATCACCGTTGCAAGAAACACCAGCTTTCAACACTCGAAACTCATTGGCATCATGTTTGCAAGATTCTTGAACAACATGCTTAACGGCATTATCACTCTTCTTAGAATCTCTGTCTCCAAACCCCATTTTATAAGAATTACATGGTTGAGTTACCTCAATTATTTCTTTACAGGATTCTTTAACAGCATGTAAAATCTCATCAAGTGAAGTATAGGCTACACATACTAAAAGCGAATATTTGGTGTTTTTAGCAGTAGCCCTCATTGCCTTTTCTGCTGCAACTCTAACAGGTTCACTCAACAGTTTCAAATTGCCTATAAAATAGACTCTGACACCATATTGGTTCACAATACTTTCCTCTTCAAGTAATTCCTCAATCTTTTCCAGCATCAGATTCATTAAGTTCTCAACCTCATCTGGCTGCCGTTTAAAATTTTCAATGCTAAAGGCATAAATAGTCACATATTTCACCCCTAATTCATAGCAGTACTTCAGCATGTTCGTGAGGGCCAAAAACCCAGCCCTATGACCTGCCCCTTCTTCCAGGTTTTTCTTCTTTGCAAATCTCCGATTTCCATCCATTATGAAGGCAAAATGAGTGGGTATAGGACCCATAAATAGAATGCGAAACATACACCTTCTTAAAAAATCACCCAAATTGCTAAATAATACACTTAAGCTCCAGGCAGTGTGTGTTTTCATTTTGTTCGACATAAATACTGCAAGTATAAACCCACCTGCTCACGAGGAAGAAGCAAGTTAGTTCACATCAGTTAAGTGGATTCCTCGAAAGATGGTAGAAAACAATAGCAAAATGATACCGAGACAGAAGCTGGAAGTGAACATCCCCAAAGGAACATAGTTCCAAATAGAGAAAGAAATCACTTAAATACTCAACAAGACAAGACCTCAAATTCATATGTGGATTCACGCAATTGAAAAATCTCTATCAGCTCTGAACCACGAGGCATCATAGCTACATAGTTCGCCTTTTATCTCAAACTCAGTAATAGAAGGTGCCCGTAGATCTAACAGTGAACAATTAATTTAAATCCTTAAAGTACAATGGATTGAGCAGTAAGCTTATGCTTTGCACATCAATCACGATCACGAAATCATATGATGATAATCATCCTAGCATGCCCAAAAACGAAACAGAACATTCGGAAGATGCAGAAACCAACACCTAATAATGAACTCTAAACCAACACAGTTATCTAACAAATACTCGCAAAAACATTCGACGGCAGTTAAAACGAACATGGTTTGATGTGAAAGCTTTTAGTCCTGGCAAAAGCAAACAAAACCCCATGTCTGAAGTGGAAACTTTCAAGCGTAGAGAATCAAAAACAAAAAAGACAGAAACTTCAATCAATTCAACGGCGTTCCGTTGAAAAAGGAAGAAGTAGAAAAGTTCGGATTGAAGAAACAAGATATAAAGGACTGAAGGGCTTACCTTATCGCCTTAAGCTCTATCAATGCAAATGGTAACCCAAGTTAAACCCTGAAAGCAAGAAGAAAGTAGAAAACAACTGAGGTGTAGAACAGAATAGTAGGAAGTCATATATAGAAAAGAATGAGTCTGAGAGAAAGGCAGACACTTGTAAACATTACAGAACTAAGAATTATTTGAATATTGTTTTCAGAAACATACAAATACATATTTTATATATATATATATATAGTGTGTGTGTGTGTGTGTTTTGGTTTACAAATAAGAAAACATGTGAAGATGAGATAAGAGAGACTTAAATAAGTTTAATGTTGTCGTTTGTTCTTGTGGCTGTGGAGGCGGGAAAGTGTCAGTGGACTTCCATGGCCTCATGACCGGTCCAGTTGAAGCCCAACACCTTACCTAAACAAACCTACCGTTTTTTTTGGAACGTGTTTGACTTTAGGATGAATTAAAAGTTTAATTAATTTTATAGTATTAATCCAAAATAGCTTTTTACAGTATTAATCCAAAAGAGTTTCAACTTAATTCGCTTATGCAAAAGAGACCAATATTATGCATATTTAGATATTGCAATATGTATAATATTTAACTTCCTTTGACAACCAGCCTTTTTAAAAGTAAGCGTTTATCCTACACTAGTTTATGCCAAGGTTAAACTCCCATTCTAAATGGCCTAAACTACTTCCACATACATCTTCTCAATTTTATAAACCTTCAAACTATCTCAGATTGATTCAACCAATCAGGAAATACCCGAAATTGTAATACAAATATTTTCACCATTCTCCTTTCCGTTACTATAACTTGTGGAGTGAAAGGAATGCTAAAACCTTCAAAGATGAAGCTTTGGATGTGGAGCGCTTACACGCTAGAGTGATCTTTCAAGTTATGGAACATCTTAGCTCAAACACCGAGAGAAAGTAAGTACGGGAGTGTTTATTCTCTACAAGTTTTCTGCAAGTTTGCTTTTCAGGTTGAGCAAGAGTGAGTTTCAAACCCCCAAAGAAATGATTCTCTAAATCAGTAAAGCCAACATAGAGTGAAGCAATGGCACTCCCTTTATGGCATCGACTGACATTAATACACGAATGAGGACCAGATAATTCAAAATGCTACTTCCAATGAGGATATGCGAGAGGTGGACAAGTTGTTAGTAAACACTGAAATGAGGAGGACATGGCTCAGCTTATACAGTTGTGGCTGACAGTTTGCTTTGATTTTGATAAATGTTGCTTGTGTTGCTGTTATGGGTTACTGTTGAATATTGCTGTTGTTTTACTGAGATTTTACTTCTGAAAGGTCACTTGATAGGAAGGTAGTTTAGAGTAAAGTGACATGTTTGATGTAAGAAATTAGGAGGTTGAATCCTGTGACCCCTTTTGATAGCTAAGGGATATTATGTACATAACTTCATAGTTTTTGTATAAAATTTCTTCTGATTTATTAAAAAAAAAAACTCCCATTCTACTACAAAGAGCCATCCTATATGATTGATTAGTATACTGTCCATCTCTTGGTCTAATCCAGTGGTCCTCATCCATCCATAATGAATTGGAGCTGTATGAATTTAGGAGCTGGAACTCCTTGCTATAGATTATCACAAATCCATATTTTCACCTTTTGCTTAACGAGGGATAGAATTCAGCAAAGATCTATAAACAGGACTTCTGTATAAAGGACCAACCAAACTCCACTTATCAAAAAGAATAGAGGCAGTTTTACCATCCCCTATTTTACCCTTTACAAGTTCTTCCATGGCAGCCCCCGATCTCGGTACTTGCTTGATACCCTAAGAGAAAGAGGGTTTTTCTTGCCAAAGGAATTGAATCATTATTATCAATATAATATTATCATTCCTAGCAATTCAAAAGAACCATAAAAAATATGCCAAATCAATAAGATGTTTAGAGATTTTAACTATGAAAATGAAAGTACTTAAAGCAACATAACCTATGTTGTATTTTTTGGGCAAATGATTTACACACACAAAATATCACTAATCAACAAGTATAAAAACGATGACTGTTAAAAAAAAAAAAACTCACTATGTACAAAAAGAAAATAAATACTACCATTATGCAAAAAAACTATATACAAATACAATAACCCTATATGTAAAGCAAATAGCATCACTTTATATAAAATACACTTTCAGTCAATCCTAAAAGTACCATCATTTTGATATTAAAAATACTATAAACTTAAACAAAAAATACCATTATCCTAGACAAAAATTGTCACCACTCTTTATAAAAAGTATTACTACTTTATAATTGAATTCAACTTTCTCTGAAATGATTCAAGATGGTACATAAAGTTTAGAAAGTTCTAAAATTTTTCTATCTTCATTTTAAAAAAAAATTGAAAAATAAGATTTAGGAAATGGCAGCGTCCTATGAGTTTCTCATAATTAAATGTTAAAAACATAAGTCTCACTTTTGATCTCCCTTATCTTTAAAAATATGTTGATTATTTTAATTTGTTTATAAAATATGTTAAAATTCTATCAAGCCATTAATATGTTATTCATATATACTGACTATTAGAAATGAGGTTTGTATAATTTACCAAATCAACTACATTAACAGATTTTTGTTAAAGTATATTAATAATATTATCCTATTTTTTAAGTTCATAATATTATAAGGTAATTTAATAAAGGGAGTATGTTTTTTAGTAGTAATCCCATAAGACAAGTTTTCATCCTTTACCTAAAATCAAACATAAAGATGGTAGTTTCTTTGTTTAGCTAGTTTGGTAATACTTATTTTTGGATATACTCTGGTGGAGTACGGGGCTTCACTAGCATCTGTTGTCTATCAATTAGTCCCATCTTTGTAAGTCTTTCAAGATTCAATTTTGATCCAACTTTCATTGAGTAAGCCTTTATGGAGTGAAAGATATCTAATGGAAAGAAGAAAAAATTATGTGGAGTATGAGATTGGTAAAAAAAGGAAAGAACAGTATCGTTGTTATTGGCCATAAGGCTTATAGTAAAAGTAGCAACGTTGTGAAATATGACAATATCTAAGAGGACTGCTTGATGATTGAAAGGAGTGTGCAAAGGCTAGTGAAAAGTATTAAAAGCTAGACTAGATGATGAAGAAAATGATACTTTATATGCCTTTCACGGGCCAGAAGAACATGGTTTTGTCATGCCCATGACTTTGATTGCTTAGAACACTTTCTAGTCAACTGACTGAAAAAAGGAATGTAACTGAGCGGCCTATTCACAAAAGGTTGAAAAAAGAAAAAAGAAAAACAGAGAAACGAACACCAAAACTATAAGCTGGTGAACTTGAAGTCCACTGATAACATTTCATTTTTCCTCTATCTAACAGACAAAGACCAAGTGATGTAACAGATTAACCCAATTGCTGCAGATCATTGAAGAAACGTCAGAGAAAAAGACTTAACTTTTGCATTTGCTTCCCCTATTCACAACGCAATTTCATTGTGCTCAATTCACAAGAACCATTAGTATTGCACTCAAAAGAAAACAAAAAAACTAGAAATCATTCATCAGAAACTCAGGAAAACAAAAAGAGCTAACGGGTCTTAAACAATGGCTTTTTAGCTCATAATTTTTGAAGTTAAATATGATGGGTAGGCTGTTGGCCTTGACGACATGTAGAAGAATGTGCAGAACTGGAAGAACTTCTACCTCCTTTCATTGCCTCTACCTGTTCCAGTACTTCAACCACTTCTTTCATGTGAGGGCGGTTTTTAGGATCATGTTCCAAGCATCTCAAAGTTATCTGTGCTGCCAGATGTATTGCCTTTGATGAATACTGGCCATGTATTCTTGTATCCATAATGTTATTCAACTTTCTCTTTTGCTGGAGAGTCGGTTTCAGCCATTCAACCAAATTTTGCTGCCCTTGTGGCCGTCTTGTATCAAGTGCCCTTAAACCTGTCATCATTTCAAGCAACACCACTCCAAAGCCGTATACATCACTCTTCACGTACAAGTGACCTGTTTTTGTTGAAATTTTGGTAAGAATTTGATGATATCAGCAGTCTAAAATGTCGACATCAAGTTTTCAGTGTTTGAGCAGCATTTAATATTTACAGTTTTCATGCCTCTCACAGTATCTTATTCCTGACCAATTATAGTCATCTTACCAGTTCCCGACTGCTTAACCTTAATTGCCAGGCAGGATAACTTCTAAATTACAATGCTAAAGTTTTCCAAGTACACAGAATTACCTGTAGCTATGTATTCTGGTGCTGCGTAACCATAGGTACCCATCACCCTGGTGGTTACATGCGAGTCTCCACCTGAAGGTCCCAATTTTGCTAACCCGAAATCTGATATCTTTGCGTTGTAGTTCTGAATCAAAAAACAAAAAGAGAAACAGAAAGGGAAAAGAAAATGCAATGTTAGAAAATTATACACTAAATCAAGATAAATGGTTTCTTCTTGCACAAAGGATATTCATAATGACACATTTTCGGTAGACTAAAAGGTCGCATTCCTGCTTCATCAAATGTTTCTTCTCAGTGCATTTATGTGCATCAAAATTTGGGGAGTGCTTGATTGATGGGTTTAGGAATGGTTAATAAATAAGGAATAAAAAGTGAGTGCTTATAGCTTGATATCTCACTTTTAGGGAACCCTCCGTATCCTCCACTTAGTAAAGGAATGATACTCATTCCTTAATAGCCACTTTTTTCTATAAAATATTATTAATACTAATTAATTAAATATAATTAATTAATTAAAATACAATTAATTAATTATATTTAATTAATTAGTATTAATAATATTTTATAGAAAAAAGTTGATTAATTAATTAAAAAGGTAGGTAATTAATTGGTAATTAATTAATTAATTGAAATATCATTAATTAAAATATTATTATT
>JAOQMP010000208.1:23060765-23083266 GCA_027563575.1 Erythroxylum pedicellare | reverse complement strand
AAAATATTATTATTAATAAATTATAATATAATTAATTAATTATAATAATATTTTAATTAGTTACAATATAATTAATTATAATATAATTTATTTATTAATTAAAATATTATAATTAATTAATATATTGTAATTACAATATAATTAATTAAAATATAATAAAATTTTATTTCTTAATATTTTTTATAAACCAACCAACATTAATAATAATAATAATAATTCCTTACTCTTAATCAACCATTATAATTATAACGATAACTTTAATCATTATATTTATTCTTATTCTTATTAAAAAAATATAGATCCGTTTATTTTATAAATTTCTATATTCAGTACAGTTATAATTGTCTTCCGCTTGCTAAAAATAGCACATTGGAAATAGCGATAAAAGATTCAGGAAAGGTTTGAGGTGGAACTAACCACGTCAATCAGTATATTTGAGGCCTTGAAATCTCTATAAATGACCTGCTTGTCTGAAGTATGAAGAAAAGCCAGACCTCGAGCAGCTCCAATGGCTATTTTGAGACGTAGTTTCCAAGATAAGGGTTCAATAGCAGGGTGTCCTGAAACACCAACACAACTCAAAAATGGACCGGCAGTAGTTTCAAATTTTCCAGAAATATTTCTTACTTCTGAAAAGATGATTTTCCAGGCTTCCTTTCTGCATGAATTCATACACAAGGAGTAGCTCTTTGTCCTCTAGACAATATCCTAGCAGCTTAACGAGGTTTGGGTGTGACAGCCTTCCTAGAAAGTCCACTTCCGACTGTAACATCAACAGATAATTAGCATCTGAAAGACCCAACTAAGAATGGCTACATTAATTGTTCACCGTGAAAAGACAATAAAAACGAAGAAATAAAAGCTGGAGCGTAAAGGAAAATGGACTTCACACTGTCGACTTCCCGTCAAGAGCACGATAAAAAGTCGTATGAATGGGACCCCCCCGACCCTACTTTAGAAAATAATTAAAGGAAATAAACACTTTTCCATGGTCATTCTCTACCTGAATTCTGAAAGCAGCATTAAGAAAATGGGAATCCAAAATCATGAAGTTAGTAATTCAGAATCTTGTTTTACCTTCCACTCGTTAAATCCTTGCATACTTTCAGAATTTAATTTCTTGATAGCAACCACCATCATAGCCCCAGATTTGGAAGGGTTAAAAGTTCTCTCATCTATCGATCCTTTATAGACCTTGCCAAAGCCTCCCTCACCCAGCAAAGTGTCTGACTTAAAATTCTTGGTTGCACTCTTCAAATCTGCAAAAGTGAACTCCTTTAAGTTTGGGAACTCCAGTATTTGCCCATTACGAAGATGCTCCTCAATTCCCTCGCTCACAGCCTCAGAGAACTGACTTTTGTATCCACTGCTGCTGGTGGCCGAATTAGGAAACGTACTGTTGCCCGAATTTTGGTTGGATGTCCCTTTTGAACCCAAAACCATACAAGGGAAGTCAAACTAAGCATCAGATCAACCAACAAAAACTAGCAAAAAACAGAGGGAAATAAAAAAGAAACAAACTTGCAAGACCCCGGAAAGAGTAAAAGCAACCAAATAAATACCTGGAGTGCTAGAGGGATTGGTGTTGCTAATATGGCTGGCATCAGAAGGAGATAATAGGCAATTGCCCATGTTGACCTTGCTTTGGATGCTATATGGGGATAGGCTAGAACAAACCTTAAGCAAAGCAGTGTCTTTTATACCAGTTAGGCAGAAGGGTTCAAGGGAAAAGCTGAGAAAGAGCCAAGAAATGAGGGAACAAGGAGAGCAGAGGAAAATAGTTTTAAAAAAGGTAGGCTTTGAAAGCTTTTGAATGATGAAGCCTTTACTCTTTATGCTTTATGGCTGCTTTTCCAAGGCAACTTTCCATGTTTTGTCGTGCGTTGTTTTGTCCATAGATTTTTGGGGGGTGTTCCAAACCTTTGCGTTTAATTTGGTGTAAACATTTAATAGTTCTCTACATAAATATATACGAATCAGATTTAATAAAATAAAATAAGAATTGATTATCTGAAATACATGATCTTATCCACACACGTTATAGATACTGGCCTGCCGATCTATCTGTCGTAATGACTGAAAGCGTAAACTGTGGTTGTCAACTGCCGTGTCAGTGGCCAATCATCTACATTTTAGAGTCAGACAGACAAGTGTTAGTTAACCCTGACCAGCCCTTATTCTTCGCTGATTGTCCAGAAAGGCCCATCCTTTGAGCGGCCAAATGAAACATAATGTATCCATGAGCAATCATTTAATTGGAATGTTCAAGTAGCATCATGTTTCAAATGCTCTTTCTCTTTTTTAATTTAATAAAAATCTATAGAAACATCCTCTTAATTAGAATTTGAACCAAATGAAACACTTTTAATAAATCTCCTTAAAACATTAAGGTTATAATCTGACCCCAATTGTCTAGTGAGATTAAGAAATTCTGAAAATTATTGGACTAAAGTTTCTCCATTTATATCTAGTCAAAGGTTTACTAATTTCCAAGCCTTCCATGTAAGATAAAGAGCCTGGCACGCTGATTCCACCAATGACCTCCTCGTCGAAGAGGCCACATGGTGATTACCAACAGTAACATCATCGCCGTTTTAGACACAGCAAATAAAAGAGGAACGTGTCACTCGGTTTCCATGACTTTGGCACTCGGAATCCATTCCTATGTGGTCTTAGATTCTTCTCCCATCTAAATCACATGCCTCTCGTCTCGTAAAGATTACGAAACCAGCAAAGTATAATCCAAGAACCTTGGGGTCAGATAATTGTCTTGTTGTCTCAATACGACGTTTACTTTGATTGTCCGATACACACAAGATTCTGGCATGAAATCCTCTTATTCTGATTCAACTCTGATTTTGTCCTAACAAGATGTCCTTTTATAGACCCAACAGACCAAAATCATGGCCAATTTAGCTCTAGGCAGTGTTACTTTCTGGCAGCACGTACTGGTTTACTTTGAAGCCATGCAGAGTCTTGGATAAACTTTTTGTGCCTTTTTGCTTAGAATTGTGATAGATGCGCACATACATATCGGTATCCGGCCAAAAAATTATGTAAATTGCTTAATTTTGAAGACAGCTATAATTTTAAATATATAATATAAAATATGCGTTTAAAAAATAAATAAAAAACATAATAAAAAGATTCTGTAAAACGTAAAAATGAGTAATTTAATATGTAGAAAGACAAAACAAACTTCTTAAATATTCTTTTTTATTGAAAGATTAGTAAAGAATATCATTGAAACAACTCGTTAAGAAAACATTACAAAGATGTTAGAACAAAGAGGCAACTAAGATAATTTCCACCAAATCGAGGAATCTATATTGATCACTCAATAAGTATAGAGGCATGATCTTACTATATTCTTCCTAGTGCGACAAGTGTCTATTATACATACAAGTGACTATTAGATTGGTCAGGTTGTCGAAGTCCCAAAATAATATCGATTCTTCAAATATTTGTAGTAGTCGTAGAATCAGATCAAATACTTAGAGAACTAAATACGAGTTTCTTAATTTTAAGCAATAAAATTAAATGGGGCCTTTTTGAATTAAATAACTGATTAACTAAAAATAAGATGAAAACAAATTAAATTAACTGAATTTAAATGTGAGAAAGTCAAGATTACTAATTTTCGATTTAAGGGAAATATATCTTCTAATTATAACATTGATCATTGGTTTAAAGATAATACTTTCACGATTCAAGCAGTTAGTCTGAAACATATTAGCATAGCTGTAATAAGTCTCAAAATTTCCTAAATTAATTAGTACAACCCTAACATTCAAACCAAAACTTATCATCTATTGACTGGGTATGATAACATTCCATATCAAATAAATGACAATAATAAGCTCCATAAAAAAGACTAAACCCTAAATTAAATAATTGAGATAGCTGCAACTATTCAATTTAGTTTTCTTGTTTATCATAAGTTAAAAATGAAAATTCATAAATAGCCTATATACTACTTGTACCAATCCTTTATGATAATTACGGATCACTGAATTCTTGGATAATGATAGAATAATCAATATTGAATAAAATTGTTAAATTAATCGAATATCAATCATTCATAAAATATGAGAACTCAAAACAAGAAATACTCAAAACAATTAGAATTTTGAATCCCTTTGAATTAGAATGATTGAGTTTAGCCGGATATGACTTTCGTTTCAATAACAAAGATAGAAAAAAGACTAAGAATTACTAAAAACGTAAGAAAAGAGAACCCCTTTTTATTATGAGAAACGTCCCTTTTATATGGTTTTCTAATCTAATCCCAATCTAATTCTAACTTATAAAGATGTCTATCTAAATCGAATTCAAAATCAAACTCCTACACGATAGGGATAAGAAAAAGTTTTCCAATTAAACTTCAACTCTTCAAGTGATCATCCTTATCCACTGCATCAATTTCTTCATCCTATCCAAAATTTGCCATTTTCATCAAAAGAGTCCCAATTTGATACAATCTCTACTTTGTATCTCCTAAAACAAAACAATCATTAATTTTAACATTTAAGCATAAAAATAAATTCAAAATACAGGAGATAATATCAAATAATTAGTCAAGATAAGATTTTATCATATACATATACCAGACATTGTTTCTTAGACTATAATTGCATATTAGTATCAACTGCTTCTCACTAAACATTTGGATCATTGTAGTCTAATCCCTCATGTTGCTTTCTTAAAAAAAAAAGAAATTGAATCACTGAATCAGAATATCGTTTAATCCAAAACCATATCCGGTCCTATGAGGAAGCAACCATCTCTACACCTTCTTGCTTCTTTGTTCGATATAAGTTGTTCTTGTTAGCTCAAATTTTATTCTTAACGATTTTGATGATAACTATATAATATTTCAAAATTTAAAATGAATTTATTACTAATAGGTTTATTCTTAAAAGGAAATAAAATCATAAAAATACATTTCTTTATGAACTTACCTTATTAAGAACGGTTCATATGAAACAATCTTACTAATGATGAAGGTTATATATTAAGTTGCATGATTACTGGAAGATTTTCGGTAATGATGACATTAAAATTATTTAGATTTACATCCATCCAATTGAATAAGGATGCAAGTGAAGCAATAACTAGTTGAAAGAAATGCCCACTTAAAGAAGAGCCATTGCTTTTGCGAACATAGGTCATACTTTTGAAATATAGCTATAGCATTAATTCTTTTAAAAGCGATATCATTATAAAATCTCTTGTGCTTTATAAAGTGAAAATATTTTTGAAAGAGAACAATGTAGCTCATATAGAGCAAAATTCATTTTTTGTTGAGAGCTTGTAGAGACTAGCTAAATATTACTAGTTTAGAAAGTTGGAGAACCTTGAAAAATATTAGCTTGTGAGCTTGGAGAGGCTTGTCAAACTACTACTTGTTTTTATAGTGAAATACTCAAGTTGGATGCTTGGGGACTGTATGTAGGCTTAGTTTGTAAGTCGAACTAGTATAAATTAACTGCATCCTTTTTCGCTTCTCTATTAACTTTTATATTTCCACGTTATGTTGTGTTTGTGTTTATTTCAGCAATAGGCCCCTTCACTTTTAACAGGCTCTTTCTGTTTTCAAACTTCAAAAGTTTTCTTTCAATTTTAACAAGTGCCTTTTATTTCAAATTGCTTTTAACAGGACTTGTTGTTTAACAAACTCCTTTCATTTAAACAAGATCCTATCGCATAATAGGCTCCTACTGTTTTAACTATAGACAGGCTCCTATCATTACTTCTTGAACTCAAAGAAACTTGCAAAACTTTTTAAGTCACACACAATTCACCCCCCTCTTGCGTGTATTTGCTTTATCATTTGGTATTAGATCGAGGTTTCACATTTTTGTGTTTAACGACATGTGATAGATCATAGCAAACAATTTGAGAAGTCTTAAAGGACAATCTGTTTCAAAGCCTCCTTACTTCAATGGAAACAACTACTCTTACTAGAAAGAGAGAATGTCAATATATCTCTAATCTGTAGATATTGAAGTACGGCAAGCGACTAAAGTTGGAGCTACAATTCCCACTTTTGATAACATAAAAGTATAGACTGATATTGATAGGATAAATGCACCACTAAACACTAAGGTAAAACATCACTTGATATGTGTGTTGTCTTCAGAAGAATACGAAAAGATATCATACAGTTTTACAATAAAAGAAATATGGGACGAACTTCAAGTTACCTTTGAAGGGACGAATGAGGTAAAGAAATATAGAATAAGTCTTTTGGTACATTAATACGAAACTATTGGCATAAAGCAGTGAGAGGACATAGATGAATTCTTCGGATGTTTTAACAACATGATCATCGCCTTGAAGAATATGGGAAAAATATATCTTAATGACAGCTCGTAATAAAGATTTTAAGGTCACTACCAAAGAAATGGAGACCTAAGGTGACAGCTATAGAGACAACAAAAGATCTAGACACTATCTCACTTGAATGGCTACGAGGAAACTTGATGATCCATGAAACCAAGTTTAGGCAAAATGAAGGATCCTCTTACAGAAAAGGAATGGCACTAAAAACAACTGATGAATCAAACGGTGATGAAAGCGACACTAAGTTATAGATAAATAGAGATGATGGATTCAATTTCATGGTCAGAAAATACACACACTTCTACAAAAAGAAGTTAATAAAAAAAAGAGAAGGAAATAAGAAAGGTGGAAATAATAGAGCCTATCAAATAGTAGCAATAATAGTAGCAATACATAAATCATATGCTACCACTGCAAGAAGCATGGGCACACTAGACCTAATGTCCTCTCCTTCAAAAGGATAAAACAGAGAATAGGAAACCTAGAAAGCAAGCTATGACTACAGCTTAATCTGACGAGGATTTTGAAAGCTTTGAAGAAGATGAATCTGAGGAAGTTAACAACATCTGCTTCATGGCTTAATCAGGAGATGATGACTCTGATATTGAAGTTAATGAATTGAAAAATACATATCATAAATTGTATAATCAGTACAAAAGGTTAATAGTGAAATATTTCAAAGAAGTTGAGAAGTCCAAGAGCAATGATGCATCTCTGAGGAGTAAGATTAAATCATTGGAATCATTCAATGAGAATTTGGGGACTTAGAATATGTCTCTCAAAGTTGAGGATAAGAAAAAGGTCTCCAAAAATGAAGTACTGGAAGAAAGAATAGCCAAGTTAGAAAATATGTTACTAAAAAATGATTCTGAAAAGAAGAGATAGTTGGAAGAAAAAATTTCCACCTAAGAACTTGAAAAAGAGAAAAGCATTAGAAAGATCTTATCGCCAGAAAAAGTTATGGAAAATTTTGTTGATAGAAAAAACAACCTTCATGCATTGCTTGATAGTGGTAAATGCATTTTTGATAAGGAGGGAATAGGATATAATGAAAGCAATAATATCAGGCCATACAAGAATTTCTTTGTCAAATCCAGCAGTAGTCATAGTCAAAATAGCAAGAACCTGATACATGGTAGAAATTATATCAATTCTCACTCATTTGTTCTATACTTCTACTGTGGTAGACATGGTCACATTAGTCATTCTTATAACTTTCGTAAAATGGAGAAATTATCTCAAACGTATATTTGGAGACCGAAAGGTTAAGTTATTAACCTAAAAGGACCCAGAAAAATTTGGGTACCTAAAATGAGATAATATTTTTTACAGATATGCTCAAAATAGAGACAAGAGGAAATTAATGGATAGTTAATAATGGTTGTTCAAGATACATGATAGGTGAAATATTGCATTTCAATTATATTGAAAGGAAAGATGAAGGTAATGTTGTCTTTGTAGACAAAAATAAAGCAAAGGTGACTAGAGTTGATAAAATTGGTAATTCTTACTCTACCTCTATTGATAACATTCTCTTTGTTGATGGTTTGGATCATAACCTGTTGAATGTGAGTCATTTATGTGACAAAGGTTACAAGTCATTTTCTATGTATCTCATTATGAAATTGTCAGTATTCATAATGATAATATTGTGTTTATTAGTCCCAGAAATCAGAATATATATTGTGCTCAACTGGAAGATATATCATCATAAAATTTTAAGTGTTTTGTCTCTCTAGAAAATGATTCATTTTTCTGGCATAGAAGATTTGGACATGCCATTATGAGCATTATATCAAAATTATCCAAAAATGAGTTAGTAAGAGGACTACCTACTCTAAAGTTTGAAAGCAATCAGATTTGTGAGGCTCGTTTAAAAGGTAAACAAGTTAGAAGCAATTTTCCTCCTAAAAATATGGTGTCTACTAGTCAACCACTTAAACTTGTGCACATGGATTTATTTGATCCCATTAGGACTCAAAGTTTTGGTGATAAATATTACGATTTTGTTCTAGTAGATGATTACTATAGATTTACATAGGTTTATTTCTTACCAAATAAGGATGATGCTTTTAAAGTGATTGTTTTGCAAAAAAATTAAGATAGTAAAGGATACTGCGTCACTTCAATTCGAAGCGATCATGGAGGAGAATTTATTAATAGAAAGTTTGAAGAATTCTGTGATAGCAATGACATAAGTCACAACTTCTCTTATCCAAGGATAACTCAACAAAATGGAGTTGTAGAGAGAAAAAATAAAACTTTAGTTGATATGGCCAGGACCATGTTGTGTGAAAGTGGACTACCTCGTAGATATTGAGCAAGAGTAGTATCCAATGCCTGTTATGTACTCAATAGATGTCTTATAAGACCTATTATGAAAACGACCCCTATGAGCTGTGGAAAGGAAGAAAACCAAATATTGCTTACTTTTGAGCTTTTGGATACAAGTATTTCGTTTTAAACAATGGAAAAAACAACTTTGGAAAGTTCAATACGAGGTCAGACGAAGCTATTTTTCTGGGCTACAGTAATTCGAGTAAAGGATTCAGAGTTTATAATAAAAGAACAAAGAAAATAGAAGAATCAATACATCTTGTTTTTGATGAAGCACTACCGTCAACAAAATCAGCTGATTCAATTAACGAAGAGCACCCTCTAGTTCCTAAAAATACATCAGGGACTCTAACTACAAAACCTTTAGAATCACAGGATCAAGAAGGTCCGTCTAAAGTTAAAATAGAGCAGGCTCTTTCATCTTAGCAAAAGCCCATGCAATGAAAAATACCGAGAGAATGGAGAGGTCAAGATACATATCATTTTATTCTGGGAGACCCCTTTGAAAGTTTAAGAACAAGATCATCGTTTAAAAATAAATTTGTTGCTCTCATCTCACAAATAGAACCAAAGATCGTTGAAGAGGCCCTTACTAACAAAAACTGGGTTTCAGTCATAAAAAAACAAATTGAATCAATTTAACAAAAATAAAGTCTAGAATTTGATACCTCATCTTTAAAATAAGTCAATCATTGGGACTCGACGGGTTTTTCGAAACAAACTTAGTAAAAATGGTAAGGTAGTAAGAAATAAAGCTAGACTTGCAGCTTAAGGTTACAATCAACCAGAATGTATTGATTTTGATAAAACTTATGCACTTGTTGCTAGATTGGAATCTATTAGAATCTTACTTGCCTTCGTATGCTATAAAAATGTCAAGTTAGTCCAAATGGATGTTAAAAGTGCATTTTTAAATGGTTACATTAACGAAGAAGTATTTGTGAAGCAATCTCCAGGTTTTGCAGATGAAAACCATTCGAATTACATAATGAAGTTAACCAAAGCTCTGTATGGCTTAAAGTAGGCTCCTTGAGTATGGTATTAGAGGTTAAGTAACTTTCTACTTGAGAACAACTTTGAAAGAGGAAAGGTCAATAAAATGTTATTTATTAAGAAAAAGGAGAATGATCTATTTATAATACAAATTCATATTGATGACATAATATCCGGTGCTATTAATAAAAATCTTTTTGTGAAGAATTCTTAGCATTAATGCAGAGGGAGTTTGAAATGAGCATGATAGGAGAATTATCATTCTTTCTTGGATTACAAATAAACAAATGAAAAAAGGAATCTTTATTAATCAAGACAAATGCACAAAGGAACTCATCAAGAAACATCACTTTGAGAATGGCAAACTGATGGATACTCTCATGTACACTGGAACTAAACTTGATAAAGACGAAGAAGCAAAGCTACAGATGAGACAAAATATAGAGGAATGATTGGATCATTAATATATCTTAAAAGTTCAAGACTAGACATTATGTTTTGTGTTTGTCTTTGTGCACACTTTCAATCAAATATAAAAGAAAGTCACCGTCAAACATGTAAAAGAATATTTCGATATCTCCACAGAACTTTGGACTACGATATTAAAAAAAGATTCATTTGACATAGTGGGCTGTTGTGATGTAGATTATGCAAGTGCTAAAGTAAATCGAAATAGTAAAAGTGGTCACCATCAAATTCTTAGAGGATGTTTAGTATCTTAGTCCTGCAAGAAGCAAAATTGCACAGTGTTTGAAGATTGAAGCAGAATACATAGCAACTACCAACTATTGTGCTCAAATCTTATTGATGAAGTATCAACTACAGGATTTTTCTCTAAACTTTTCTCATATTCCTATATCATGTAATAATACTAGTGTTATAAATCTTTCTAAAAATCCTGTGCATCACTCTAGGACTAAGCATATAGAAATCAAACATCATTTTCTTAAAGATCATGTTTTAGAAGGAACTATTGATCTTTTGCATATTAATATTGAAAATCAAGTAGCTGACATTTTCACCAAGTCACTTTCTAAAGATAGATTTTGCTTATTAAGAAAAGAGCTTAGTATGTAT
Source organism: Erythroxylum pedicellare (assembly GCA_027563575.1). NCBI lineage: Eukaryota > Viridiplantae > Streptophyta > Magnoliopsida > Malpighiales > Erythroxylaceae > Erythroxylum > Erythroxylum pedicellare. The sequence goes on along the minus strand of JAOQMP010000208.1, from coordinate 23,072,514 downwards.
AAACTCTCTGACATTATTTTTACATGACTTCTCTCTGCTACTTATTATTGCATTTCCTAGGCTCCTTTTATTGTGATTCCTTATAAACTCTCTCGTAGTCTAATAGGCTCCTTCTAATTTTAGAAGCCTCCTCTTGCTTTAACAAAGCAGGGTACACGTGTCCTAAAAGGAAATGATTCATGGTGTCGTTTAGCTTTTAAAAACGCACATGCAACTCTAATATGTAGTTGTATGGTACTGATAGAATATACACAGATGATCACACCTCCTGTATTAGTGTATGACCGTTCATCTTCACACGAGATCAATACTCAGGAATGACTTAAATATACCATAAATAGATCTCTCTCTTCTACTCATTCTATTTTTCTAAAAAATGCCGCTTATTCATTCTGCATTAAAACTTTCTACGTCTTCTTAACTTTCTGTTTCCAACAATCTACAATTGCATGAATCAGATTAAAAGGAGAAAAGAAAAGTCTAACTTCTACTAATAATCATGGTGAAGCTCATGTTACAAAACCCATCTCCTCTAAGCAACAACTATCAGAAGTACATTGGGTTATAAACGATGATGATTCAGATGAAGAACCTTCTTGGGTGATCAGACAATCACAAACTAGAGGAAGTCTTGTAAAACAAGCCGAGAAACTATCTGAACAAAAAGAAACCACTGATGCTGAAAAGGAAAAGGAAGAAGAATCTAGAAAAAGAAAAATGGAAGAAATAAAGAAAGGAAAAGGACCTGTGAATGAAGAAACTACTAGAAAAGAGCTATTTCATGAAAGGCTAATTCATAAAGAAAATAGAGAAAAGAAAATAAAGATAGCTGCTTAAAAGGAAGGAAAGACGTCAATACAACAAAAAATGTTTTAATCAACGGAAGCGAAAGTTCGCTATAAAATGCAATACAAGAAAAGAAAGGTGATTGCTGAGAGAGTCTTGCCTCCTATGATGTTTGATAACATAGGTATACCTATTTCTCCTTCCTTTACTGCAATTGGTTTGGAAAACTTCCTGAAATTATATGAGATAGTGTGTGATGAGCTAGTTAGGGCATTCTACACACATAAGAGAAAGGAAGTAATTGATGGAAAGCTAGTCATAGTCTCATAGATGTGTGAAAGTGAAATTCTAATTTCTGAAAAGATACTAGGAGATATACTAGACATAGCTCCTATAGGGAGAACTGATTTTTTTTTGTCATAGATGGGATGTTAATGATTTGGATTTGGGAGAAGATGTTAAATCCATCTGTCTTAATGCTGAAAATACCCAAGATGGGAGACCTTGGAGTAGACAAATTGACTTACTGCCACTATATCTTGTATCTTTATTAGCTACTTCTATTTTTCCTAGGAGTAGTTCTATTAAAAGGTGCAATTTGCTACACACTTACATAGTGTATAATTTACTGAAAGGAAATAGAATGAATCTCCTTGCAATGATCTTAAGGTTTATGGTGGATAAACGGAATCATAAGAATACAACTGGTTGTCTACCATATGGGATGTCACTTGCCAAGATTTTCCACCATTATGGAGTTCTTTTGCAAACTTGAGTTGGTATAAATCAGCTAAGTTTCATCCTTACATTCCTTACCAATTTGGATATAAATTGTAAAACAATGTTTGGGTGCAAAAGAAATCTAAAAGAGAAGTAAAAATCCTACGTTCTGCTCCAGATCAATGAGCTAATGTTCCTCCTCAGGATGAAAATAGTGCAAATACCCAACACCTACTGAAGAATATTCAAAACAATCAAGAAAAAATGTAAGAACAAATAAACAATATGCAAAATAAACTTCTTGATATGCAGATCCTGCTCAGAAAAATCTTTGAATCCCTCCATTAATTCTATTTCTTTTTTCATAGCTCATTCGTACTTATGCTATTATCTTGCATAGCAATATATTATTTCACTTCCTCTCCATTTCTCTATTTTTTTTGTTTTTAATAATGACAAAAGGGGAGAGCTTATGTGGATATATTTTTGCATATATATGATATGATTTCTTGATGTTACCTTGATTATATCTGTGATTGATCCTACCGTGAAAATATATGATACATAATTGATAGGCTCTTTTCTTCAGAGACAGGCTCCTTCTAATCATGTATGAACAAGTAAAAGTCTCAGGTATCTTTCGAAATCATCCATTATCTTTTTGAAATTTGAAAAATATATCTATTATTTCTTGTCATTATCAAAAAGGGGAAGATTGTTAACTCAAGGTTTATTCTTAACGATTTTGATGATAACTATATAATATTCCAAAATTCAAAATGGATTTATCACTAACGGGTTTATTTTTAAAAGGAAATAAAATCATAAGAATTACAATTCTTTTCTCGCAAGAACCTTTTTTATAAACTTACCTTATTAAGAAATGTTTATCTGAAAGGATTCTACTAATGATGAAGGTCGTATATTAAGTCATGTGATTACTGAAAGATTTTCGACAAAGTTGACATCGAAATTATTCAGATTTAAATCCATCCAGTTGACTGAGGATGCAAGTGAAGCAATAATTAGTTGAAAGAAATGCCCACTTAAGGAAGAGCCACTACTTTTGCAAACATAAATCAAACTTTTGAAATATAGTTATAGCATCAATTCTTTTGAAAGTGATATCATTGTAAAATCTCTTGTGCTTTAGAGAGTAAAAATATTTTTGAAAAAGATCAGTGTAGCTCATATCGAGCAAAATTCATTTTTTAATGAGAGCTTGTAGGGGCTAGCTAAATATTACTAGTTTAGAAGGTTGGAGAATCTAAAAAAATATTAGCTTGCGAGCTTGGAGAGGCTCGTCAAATTACTACTTGTTTTTATAGTGAAATACTCAAGTTGGATACTTGAGGACTGTACATAGGCTTAGGCTGTAAGTTGAACCTGCGTTCTTCTTCTCTTCTATCTTAACTTTTGCATTTCCGCATATATTGTGTGTGTATGTTTATTTCAGCAAGAGGCTCCTTCACTTTTAACAGTCTGTTTCTGTTTCAACCTCAACGAGGTTTCTTTCAGTTTTAACAAGTGCCTTCTATTTCAAATTGCTTTTAACAGGACTTTTTGTTTAACAAGTTCCTTTTATTTAAACAAGATCCTATCGCATAACAGGCTCTTACTGTTTTAACTATAGACAGGCTCCTATCATTACTTCTTGAACTGAAAGAAACTTGCAAATTTTTTTAAGTTACACACAATTCACCCTCCTCTTGCATGTATTTGCTTTATCAATTCCCTAATTAATTGAGTGAGTTCAGTTTGAATTTGTTCCTTGGAGGTCTCTTTACTATAAAAACATCTAGCATTTTTCCATCTAAATTTTATAAAGGCACAAGCAAAAAACTATCTCAAAATCGTTATATTCCCTTTGGAAATGTGAGTTGCAACTATATTAGGAACTTCGAGTAGTTTAGAGTTATTAAGATGACATAGTGAAGTTGAGAAAGCTTACCCTATCTAGAGTGACCACTTTGTTCCTACCAACCAACTATATGAAAAAAGAAACCTTAGGCAACAAATTCTCTCCCCAAACAACTATGCACTAGGCCTGATTTTGTCTCTTACCTTTGAGAATTACTCTGCAAGAATTGTTTGAAATTATCAAAGTGGAGATTTAGGTGAATAACAAGAAAATCACGTGAAGGGAAGACAATGGGCAGCCACCAGTAGTAACAGAAGGCAAGTTGGTTTCATGTTCATATGTGGAACTTTCTAGCCGGCTCGGCAAGAAGTTGACAAGAGAATGAAGACTAGTCTGTGGTTGGTTGGAAAATTTTAAATAATCAAAATGTAGTGACATTAAGTTTGGTCGGCTATGTTTATAATGGCCTTTTGGTCGAATAAGCATTTCCCCTCCCCCTAACATGTCTTATAAGTCTTTGCTTGTATTATTAATTTAAGTGTTAATTTATTTGCAATATTAAAATTTTGTTGTAAGTTAAAGTCAACAGATTGTGTCAAAAGTTGACGACGAAAACTTGTGTGAACTAATCAAGTCTGAAGTGTGTCATATATAAAACAAGGATTTCATATTCAATTATATGTTTTCATACATAGAAACTTTTATTCTTTGCCGCTATCGTACTTTTATACTCCAAATTAACCATCCTACGGGTGGATTGGTTTCGTGCATTCCAACAATATGCTGGCTAACATGTGAAAAAGTATCTCAGGACAAGAAGAATTGCCATTCTACGTAATTTTGCTCTGGTTTCTTCACCACGACGATTGCCAAATAACAATCTGAAGGTGCAGACCTTTTTAGGGACATTTATTAAGTCAAAGACAAAAAAGTTAAGTCTATCAGTTATTACTTTGTGACCTTAAGGTTACATGTTCAAGTTAGGGAACACTATCTTTTTAAGATTAAACCCTCTTTTCTCGTATCACGAGAGAATATTCCAGGCCAAACAAGGTGATTGAACATCACAGAGGGAAGCTACTGGGACTTGCATGCAAGCAGCTTCTTTAGGTTTTACCCTTTTGTTTAAATGAGAACACGTAAGAGTGAACCACAAATTAAGCAGAGAAATGGATCACGATCAGGAACAGGAGAGAAGAGACACGGGCAGGTAAAAATTGGAAGAATTAGGGATATGTGTGCTTAGGAGTTCATAACCGGACCTATTGTCAACTGAGTGATAAGTGTGTTCACATAAGCTAAAATTAAAAATTAAAGATCATTTTAGTGTAAACGATGAAGCTTTTTTAGTAATTAAATTTTATTTGAAATATATTTTAAAAATAATTAAATAAATGTCTCAATTTTTTTAATATACACTTAAAATAATTAAATAATTGTCTCAAATATTTAATATAATTACAAAAAGTAACTTCTTATTCCCCGAAAACATGAACGGATGAACTCTATAAAATTTAGGGTAATGAAACCTAATGTCTAAATCATGAATCAATCAATGGTTATCTAAAATTGACGTTGGGATTATCACCAAAAGATTGTGAGTCCACAAAGAACCGACTCTTGTTAGTGTGTAAATGAGTAGAGACTGAAAGATGAGATAATTATGATGAACTGATTCTTGCAAGTCAAAATCTTTGTAAAGACTCGGCTACGACCTAACATTGAGTCGGGGAGGTATACAAATTCATTATGATCATTATATCTACTCTAAAGTTTTACAATAAAGTAAAACTCGGTAAGATTTGATAATATGTAACCTTGTTCTTATATAATAAAGAGACTATTTTTAATAAATTCACGAATAAATATGATAATAAAAATAATAAAAATAATAAATAGAGTGATGTTTAAACAATATATACTAATTTCCATTCAGTTTTACATTAAATAGTATAGCAATCATACATCACGAGAATTTCAACTGTTACTGTTCGTATATACTATAGTAATCACATACATCATAAGAATTTCAACTTGCTCATGAACCTTGGCCTCTTCTATCTATGAGAGGGACGGGTTGATTGGATCATGGCGTCGTTTATTGGTACTCGTTCCAAATCCCTTACCTGAAACTTTCCGAAAACCTTCTCTTTGGCAAGAATCTACGCTTTAGTTTCGGAGCAAAAACTATTCTTGAGGAATCATCGCAAATAGTTTTTGCTACGCTTTTTTGGTAGATAAATACCATTAGCTACGTTTCCATAATTGTAGCCAAAAATTTTTAGCTATATTTTTCAAAACGCAATAAAAACTTTTTAGCTATATTTTCAAAAACTTAGTCAAATGTTTTTAACTAAGTTTTCATAAACATATCCAAATGTTTTTAGGTATTAACCAAATATTATGTAATTTTGAAATTAATTATTTGTTACTTTTTAATCCATAGTATTTTGAATAATGTATCAATATATTTTTTATTGTAAATTTATTATAAAAATAAATTGTACAAAAATAACTAAAAATTTGAAACATTGCATATAAACGGAAAAATATCATTAAATTATACCAACAAAAAGAATATTCTTTATATACAAGATTTTAATTACAATTTTAAACAATTCTTATAGACAATAATAAATAAAAAGGTCAGTTTACAAATTATAAATGCTGAGATTACAAAAAAAATTGCAACATAACTAGAATAACTAGCTAGTATTGTCTAATTCGATGAACTTGTAATAATTCAAAAGACCTAATTAAAATATACTAAAAATATTGTGAATATTGAAACAATATGTTCTAATTAAAGCAAACATCTCATAACTTTACTGAGAAAAAAGTATTAAATTTAAATTGTAATAGAAACAAAAATTGAAAGAAAAAATATAGGAGATGTAATTAATGTCATTCGTTTTCCTCTTCATTTTCATAATTTGTGCTAAGTAATCTTCTAAATAACTTATTATGTTTGGCTAATTTTGCTCGAGTTTTTTGTAATTAAGCCTTAAGCGTCTTATTTCTTCTTAAAATTGTTGAATGACTATTTTGTTTGATGAGGTCAAAAATTTTGGCTTAAGGCAATAGCCAAGACCTTAGACATAGCCAGAATATGTACCAAGTACGGTATTACAAATGTCTTGTGCATTAATCTCATTCCCCTTAGGCATAGATTTTTCTGATAACTCTCGCATCATATTCTAAAATTAAGAAGCGAAACCAATATTCAATCCAAATATTATTACTTACTACTACATTAATAAATGAACTAAAATATTAAACATTTTTATACTTACATAGTTATTTTCTGCTGCTTTTGACGTCCACCCTTTACCTTCCTTATAGTAAGTGACTGTGTATAGTGTGATTCTGTCACACTCTTGTCCATTTAGTTCTTTCTTATTTTGATTTATGAAAAAATACAAGACACAATTAATAATAGAGTGTTTATTGATATAATTATAACTTACAAACAAAGATCTTACATATTCAGTTAGGATAACTACAAATGATTTAGACCCTTAATTGTGAGGAGTTTTTATTTTTCCTCTACTGACCTTTGCCTTCTTATAATTTTCATAAATGAAGAAAAATAGATTAGGTAGTCGTTAAATCATCTATTAAGATTAATGTAAGCAAATGTGAAGATAAAAAAAAACTAAACTTTCTAGTCAGCCCAATAATCACAGAAATTATTCTAATTTTCTTCAGACATTCAATAGGGAACATGTCTTCGTGCCTATGCATAAGAAAAAGATTTATAATACTGATGTAGTTTAAAATGATGATCCCTTGTCCTTTTTTCAATAATGAAGTCACATAGTTAGAAATAGTTGGGTTCTCGATATTGACAATATTCAATTTCAACTGTGAAAAATAAGTAAAAGTGTAATTAATCTTAAAATAATTGAAACAATTTTGCATGTGGTTAAATATATTGAAAAATTATCGTAACTTTATCCAAAGCATTTTCAAGCAAGTTGTCTTTTTTCAAGTCCTTAACATGTTTCGTACAAGGTAATTCTATTCTTGCAATAATTCCAACTCACTTGGCAATTTTGCAAATTGGATTTTTTCTACAGGACGACCTTGCTAAGTATCAATTTGTATTGACAACTTGTTATTCATTTTGACATTCATTCGTTGCAATTAACAACCTATAGTTTTACCTCTACAACTTTTTTTTTTAATATTGGCATTAGAACCTGACATCAAGTCAATAATGATAAGGAAATATTAGAATATATAAATATATATTTGAGCATAAGTCTATTTGTAGACCTGCACTACTTGCTTCGTTGTTGTTTTAGGTAGAATGAAGTTGTGTATGACTAATTTCATTTATGTCTGAGGTTTGTTGTTGTTTTTGTTGGCTAGGAACTAAATTGATGACACCAACTAATTGATTTGGTTAAGGTTGCAGATCCCTCAGTTCTATAAGTTCCATAGCTTCTACCTTTTTCCCTTTGGTTTTACTAGGTGTCATTATATTAGATATCTATAAAAAAACATAAATTTTAGTAACATTACAATACATCCAATAATCATTATCAACACACATTCAATCATTAACATTAATGGCATTAACATAAGTTAATCATCAACAATACACACATGTTCAACATAAATGTCACCAACATTACGTTTGAGACAATATAAAGAGCGCTTTCATAATACATTCAATCATTATGATCAAGATCTTGAAAATCATCATCATTAATTGCATTATTATTCGACTCTTCATCTTTATTACATTCGGTCAAAGTATCATCATTGTCGTATAATTCATCCTCAATATAGTCTTCATCTCTTTATATGACAAGATTAACTTATACTTCGTTTGCTTATAGTTTATTAGGATCAACATATGTCCTATGGAATGGTGATATATTTGCATCTTCTATTTCTAGGGCTCCATTATTCATATTCGATTCAATCTCTTGATATACTTCATCACCATCTTCACCCATTGGACCATTTTCCCTTTCACAAAAATCAAAAAGATTTCAATGCTTACACTTTTGAACAACTTTTCAATTGATGCTCATTATAATGTCGTCGAGGTAAAATACTTGCTTCACCTGACTTACAAGCACATATGGTTTATTATTATACCATATGTTACTAACATTAATGCTAGTAATATTGTCATTCACTTCTATGTTAATCCCTTTATCACCAAGATTAAACCATTTGCACTTAAATAAAACAACCTTTTTATCTTTGATGTAATGCAACTCTATTATTTCTGAAATGACACTATATAAGTCAATAAAATCATCCTTATGTTGTCCCTTAACACCAATCCCACAATTTTGACATCTAAGTCAATTGTCAAGATCTTTTATATGAAATCTAACTCCATTAACAATGCAATCTGTATATTTTTTCCCACACATTTGAAACTCACATGCCAAAGCATATAATGATGTCCTTGCCTTTGGCACTTTACGGAAAAAATATAATTAGAAGTTAATCTCACCTACAATTTTCATTTGTTTATACTATTCCATAACTAACTTACTTGAGTGATAAACCATGATGGGAAGTTAATCTTATGCCTTCCTTCAACATTAAAAATTCCTTTGCTTCTAATCTCACCTTTTAGCTCTCTATTTAAAAAAGTAAATAGATGTTAGAAAAGACAAGTTGAATGATAAATTTAAATATGAAATAATGAATGAGAAGTAATATACACACTCTATATATAAATCGACTTCCTTATAATTTTTCAAAATAGAGTTCTTCTTTAGTTAACTTCACATATTTTTCTATTTAAGTCTATTACACATGTAATGCTTAAAAGAGCAAAAAATATAAAACATTAACAATTGCTACTAACTAATTAATTGAAGAAAAAAAAGTAGAAGTTAATATAAATTACCTTTCAATCGAGAACATCCATTGAAATTGAACCAGTTCATAAATTTTTGCCTTGTACAATAAGTAAATTACTAAATACACCATAACATCAAAAGAATATAATTAATTAGTTTCAATTAGATTGAAATTAATTAATTAGAAAAGTTGTTTATAAAATTAGAAGTAATTATTTTCAATCTAATTTTAGAAACTACTTTTATAAATTAATTAAGAATCAATATAATTATTAATCTTAATCAAATTAAGAAAAATAATTATGTTAGTTTTGGAATTGATTTTTGAATTTTAAAACAATTTTAAAATTATGTTTAGAATTTAATTAAAATAAGAATACATTATTACTTATTTAAATAATTCCTTTTTTAAGTTTAAGTTATACTTAAACTAATAACCAAACAAGCTCATTCCTAAACCTATTGTCAAACACTCCTCTTCTTCATCTTTAAGGAAACCTTAATTTCTAAAGAATGAAAAACCCTAGTAGCCATCTAAAAGTTTTCGCTGCCACTATCTTTGCTTCACTTCTGCCCATGGTCGCATTACACATCTTGCAGCTGTCGACAGTCACTACTAGAGCCTCCTTGTCATAGGTCTATGTTGTTGCCAGTTTTCCAGTCGCCAGTGGCAGCGTCGCTGGAGTAGGAGAACCTCTCCGCTAGACAGTCACCGCTAGAGCCTCCTCGTTGCAGGTCCATGCTGCTGCCAGTTTTCCAGCCGCCAGTGGCAGCGTCGTTGATTTCCTTCTCCACTCCACGCCGTTTTATTCCTTTACGTGAACAGTAACTTGGATAAAAAAATTCCAAGTTTATTGGTCACATCAAGCTACGGCGTGAAGCATCGCTATGCTCAACCATGGATGCCACATGGGGTCCAGATTTTCTGTCCAATTTTATGGTGTCTTACTGTATTCCCTGAATCTCAGCTATTTATTTATGTGGATCTCGCATAAATAAATGGTTGAGATTCATGGGACAGAATAAGACACCATAAAACTGAACAGAGGATCCTATCCCCACCACATGCACCTGGCATTTATCCCATTCTTCGTCGTTGGCCTTTTTGTTGACAGCAAAACCAAAAAGATGGTACATACATCTCTCTCTTTGTAAACGTAAAAAAGAACTTGATGGTTCTATTGTGATGGACATTGAATGACAATAACGTCCACATGCTTGCCAGTAATACTGCACGTTCCCTTGATTCCTCATAGTAGAGTTCTTAACGCGTGAATGGTAGAGGATGAGGGTGATGCAGAATACGCACAGGTACAAGCGAGTATACAACGATGAGGATGCAGACTTTAAGTTTCAGATGTTAAACATCTTTCTGATTCTTAATCAGGGTTTATTCGATTTTAATCTGAAACACTTTTTAGACATTAGTTGCAAAACTTTTACAATTCAATTCCAAATTTTAGTCAATAACAATAAAAATTTTAATCAAATTATAGAATTGAAATCTCGCTCTAATACTATTGTTGGGAAACTGGGTTGGGATTTGATCTTGACTGTAACGGAATAATCACGAAACTTTTTCATGACTGTTGATATCTCGAAAATCAAGATCTATTAAGATTATATAAAATGATTAACATGAATCATAATAAAGCAATAGCTTAATTCTTACCTTATTCTGAAGCTTAATCTTTATCTTGTTGTATCCCTCGAATTATTTCTAAAATCGATTTGTCTCAACCACCATAGCCTCACAAATGTCCAATTTCTAACGGTATCCATCGAATGAGTTGAGAGAACTCTATAACTCTTATAGAGAGGGTTAAGTAAGACGTGCTAGCTCCATAGAGCTTAAACCTATTTATAATAAGCTTTGGACGTTTTAGTAATTTAATTGAAATTAAATTATAATTTCAATTAAACTTTAATTAGAATTACAAATAATTCTAATTAATTACTAATTATGTTCATGTAAGAGTCAATATATCATATTGATCCTTATTTATTAAAAATCTCATATTTAATCATAAAGTTTCTCAAACTTTACAATCAAGTTCAACTTGATTAAATTAACTTTGCTCTTTTTAACTCATTCTATATATGAAACCCATTAGGTTCCCAAATATGTTGGCAATGATCATAAAATCTAATTTTAACTCATAATTAAAATTAGATAAATTAAAACTCCTTTTAATTTATCTTTAATTCTCCAATTAAATAATTTATAATCATAAATCAAGATTGACATCTAGCAACAGATCATGCCTACCCAAATATTTAGGAATGTCAAAGTAGTTTTAACTAACATTTCCATGCATGATTTATGTATAATTCAATCCTTTCATTAACCAATGTTCCAATTAGGCATAGAGCATGGAATTAATGTCTACTCTATTTTAAGTCCAATTATGTTAGTTCTCAGTCGTTTGATATTGATTCAATTAATGATATTTGTAAACTGTTTACAAAAGATCATTCCACCTTGCCTAAGGATTTCCTGAATCAATATTAATCGAGAACAACATAACATTCTCCCTAATTACTTTAG
>JAOQMP010000208.1:23038472-23060665 GCA_027563575.1 Erythroxylum pedicellare | reverse complement strand
GCATTAAATATTAAAGAGATGTAACTTTTTATGCTTTCCATGATGACGGTGGTCATTTTTTCAGATGCAATTGGTTTAACTTCTTGCTTCTCTTTGCTCTCTTTGGTGCATATTAAAGGAAAGTTGGAGTTAAGGCCAATACTTGTATTATAATTGTTTAACTTATGAATCCAAAGATCTTTTATGACAATTATACTTGTAGACTGTGATTTATTCTCAAAGTTGACTAATGTTGAATTGTTTTCACGATTGTAACCTATAAATACAAATTTATATACAACCTAGTTTCTTTTTGTCCATTCCACCATAAGTTTCTCACAACTTCATTTAAATTACAGCTTCATTTACATTTTCACTTTTGCTAATATTTTCCTCCACAATGTCATCCTCGAAAAAATAAGAAGTTTGAGGTTCCTTTTTTTTCCCTACAATGTATTGCCTCTTTTCGCATCTCTTGATCTTTTAGACTGTAATTAATTTCTGTAGTCATCTGGTATGAAACCTAAATTTTTTCGACCACCTACTTGCCTAGCCATGACATCATAAGATGTCTTTGGTAGGATTCCTACATCATTTTCCATTTCAATTTGTATTGATGTAGATAAACTTATCTTTTCGGTGAGATCTGTGTAAGTGCGTCTTGTTTAGACTCAAGAGGTAGTGATTATGCTCCTCAATAAACTGAACTATACATAATTTTCCACTTCTTTGACAGCTGACTCTCATCTTAGCTTCACAAACAAACCTTATTTCAGGGTCTCACATCGATATCCCATTTGTCTTTTCCTCGTTAACCTTCAACACTACAACAAAATATTTTGTCAATCAAGTTTTCAGATTTATCTTTGTGGTTTCTGCTTCTCCTTATCCCAAACCTGATTTTTTTAGCATATGCCAAATAGAATTGGTAAGCATATTCTTTTATCTCAAACTCCATTCCAATTTTTGATATTAATTCTTTAGATACTTCACTTGAGCCAGTAGTTTACAATTCCTGATTGCTGTTTAAACCCCAGCTATAAGCTCATCTTCACCTTCACTTTTGCCAACTTCATTACATCTTCAAAATTTAACTGACGACAAAATGAGGATACACCCGCCATTGAATTATTAATTTTGACCTTGAAGTAAAAACCTAAAAAACAAATGAAAAAAATAAAAATGGATGGACCTAAACCATATACAAGCCATTCCAAATCTTCCATATACACTTCCAAATATACACAAAAATACATGCATAGACCATTTACATATACAAGATCCCTAAGACAAAAGAGAGTACATACTTAAACTTGGGAGGCCTTAGGTGTTAACCCTCTCCGAAGTTTCACAAAAATGACTACCACTGCATTTAAAAAAAACATTCGGTAAACTTGTTAGTTACCAACTCCATAATTATCATGAATCATGAAAAACAATCCATATTTCATCTTCAGAAACTACAGTAGGAGCAACAAATAGCAAGGACACAATAAAGGCTTTGCAAGAAGAACTAAGGGAAAGTTTTCAACAGTAACTCGAACTAGTAAATGGGACCACTAATTATCAAAAGATTTCAAACTTTCATTAATCCTGGAAAATGCATCATTGGAAGGCTTAGCTTAGTTGCCTGGTAAAGAAATCTTCGTTCAATAGTCAAACTTATATACATATCATGATTACCACATCCAAGCAAACAATACATATTTCAACAGTAGATGTTTAAAGGCATTAGGAGACCATCGAGAGAAATATCAATTTGCAATTGCAAGCCTACCTTGCTCCCAATAAGGTAAAACCTCAACCAAAATCAGTTTTTAAAAGATGAGTCTTACGATCATAGCAATCCAACTAAGGATGACTCTCCAAGAACAAATATGCATCAGAATAGGCTACTAGTTGCAGAAAGTGCAAGAAATTAGCCAATCAAGCAAAACTAGTAAACAAGACCTAACGAACATCAAGAAAACTTTTCTCAATAACATCAACACACAGTTCCATAACAACAAAATATTTTAGCCCTCCTATTAAGACCAATAAAAACTATGGAAGACCCAATTGGTTTTATACCACTTTTTTTTTTAGATGTTGAACCTCATAGCATATGGATACACTCAATCTACCCAACAAGGTCAATAAATGGCATTAAGACACAAAGGAAAGTTGTTTCCTAAACAAAACTAATTATTTAGTATGGCATTCCATTTCATGTATCATCTACAATTAGATGATTGTAACAATGTGGCATACTCTTTAGAGAGCTTCTAGGAAACTCAGTGATAATAGTAAATTGATATTTTTTGAAGTAGTGAAAATTAATCGGCAAGCATTTTATGATGAGACCCAAAGCAGTTCCTACGAAATTTGGACATAAATCAGCGTATATTCAATTCAAATATAATAGAACAACTTTGGCAAAACTAAGAGCATCCTTAAATTTTATGCGATTGATATATGGTTATCCCACGTCAATTTTCTCTATGTTCGCAACTTTTCTCACCAGAAACTACTTTTCTAATATGTCTAATAACTGTACCTTATCTACTATACAATCCATTTAAGTTAGTATGCTATTATCATCCTCATTTGTGAAAAACAAAGAAAAAAAGACATGTAACCATGAATTTGATATGCAGAATGAGGGCACTTGATAAAATCCATTTCAGTGCTTATTTTGTTGCTAATAGAAACTAAATAGTGAAGAAAACGACATAGAAACTTTAACTTGTAGACAAGAATATAAAGTAAATTCCATTTCTCAGAATCCAAGAACACTGCATGACCAATCAGAATAACTTCACTGTTTCCTGGGAAACCAAAAGAACAAGAGATCTAAACCAGGTCGTCTCAACAAAAGGAAAAACAAAAACTGAGTTGTCTCTGTTTAGTTTCCGGCAGTAACCAAGATGACACATGAATTCACCAAGTGAAAGCAGCTCTATAACCTGTTTGATATCGTAGTTAAGAAGAAACTAACACCACAAATTCGTGAATCTGTACCCAGACATGGACAATAGACACACACATACGTAGAGAGAGAGAGAGAGAAAGAAAACATTATTTACCAAATATTAGGTATCGCAATTATCAATGTAGTATATGAGAATCTTACCTGTGGAGAGAAAGAGTGTCTTTGTGTGTGTGTTTTGTTGGTAAAAGAAATGTTAGATAACGGGGTAAAAGGGATGTGAAGAAGAGGGGCGGTTGTAATAGAACAAAGAGAGAAGACGAAGACCACTCGTTTCGGTAGTGATAAGCAACGCCATCGATAAGAGAATTGAGAGTCAAAAACTAAACACATCTAAATGGAAAGAAGCACTGCTCTGTTTGGCGTCTCTGCTTCGTTTGTATAGAAAATGACAAATTACAAAGTTGAGAGCAAGATCGAATAAGTAAGGCGGGAAGCAAAATCAAAAGAAATGTGTCTCGACTTAGGCGAGCGTGAAGCCGAGATGTAATGTGGGTTTAATTAAAATGTCAACATTTTTGTTGTGGAACAGAATAGGTACAAAGTTAGTGGCACAGACGATATGATGTCCCGAAAGCGAGGGTTAAACGGCAAGCAGAGATGCAAAGGGAGGACAGGAAAGTAAATGAAGAACATCTTCACTCTTCAGGCTTTAATTGGCTGCATTCTAGATAAATTAATATATAGTATTAACAAAGAAGAGAAGAATAGCATAGGAGACAAGAAAACTACTAATCACGTCATTTTTTCTAGTAAAATTAAAATGCATAGGTTGAATTTCAGGCCTAATTGAATTCAACCTCGAGCTCAAAGTTTGAAATTAAAAAAAGTATGAGTTCAACCTAATCAAATTAGATCAGAATTGTTTATGTCAACTGAACTAAATCAGTTAGGTGGCTGAACTTCTATGCCAATTTTATTAGAAATAATTTAAGAATAATCCATAAATGTGACATAAATAATTTAATTATGATGTTGTCGTAAAATATATATTTATTTTATAGACTTTGTAGAATACATTTAAATAATAATATTACTAAAATTATAACCAACCAATTAAAAATAAACCAACCTCGCCATATAGATATTAGTTGCTGTATAAATGTAATCTAATATCAGTCACGGCCCAAGCATAAGAATGTCTAGCACCATTTCTTCTTGTTTCTCGCCGATCATCACTCTCTCTAAAGACAGGACAGCCTCCACCTCTTAAAGGTTAGGCTCGCGCTTCTTCAATGTCAGGAATTCGAGTAAGGATCAAAATCTTTTATTAAGACTCCCAAGATTGTTGGCGCCATTTCTAGAAAATCAAGAATTCGAGTATCGATCATATTTTTTTTTAAGGTTCTCAAAATTATAGGTGATAAACACTTGGGAAATTCTTAATACTAAAACGATTGTTACCATCACGCAACTCTGAATTAACGGCTGAATATAAAATCCTCTGTTAGGAAAAAAAAAAAAAAAAAGAAATACCAGAAAGGATTTGATACGTTTGTTATAAACCCTCAGATTTTACTAACATCAAAATCCCCCTAAACCGGACATATCGAGCTAAGTGATCTGAGATGCGGCCGAAAATACAAAAGCTATCTCCTAAGAAAAATACAATAACTGTAAGGCATACATTGGTTCTTCTAATCTCCATATTAAAACTCATTTCTAAACATTCCAAAGGTTGACGAATATCCAAAGCGTAGCACCTAAATGGAAGACATTAGCGATACATTTATCTTATATTGATAACCGGTACAGCTGGCCATAAAGCAAGAACAAAGTTGAAGTCCGCACAAGCTTTCGCAGCAACTTTCTTCACTCTCTTAGCATAAGCATTCCCAGCAGCTTTGGCTTACTTCACTGTCTAGATCTTGACTCTGCCCGCCTAGCTTCATCTGCAGTTGAAGGAAACAACTCTACATACCTTGATCCAATCATCATCTTGTCCTTGCTCATGGCTCTTTGGGCCTCATCAGCAGAAACAAACTCCACATAAGCCTCTCCAGTAGCTTTCCCATCTGGCCGGCAGGCTATGTGTATCCTGTCTTCAATCAGCTTGAAGTCTTTAAAGAATCCAATTATCTCAGATCTTGTCACAGAGTAAGGAAGACCACGCATCTTTAGGATTTCGGTAAATTCCAGTTGATCCTTGTCGCTGAACCTCTTTGTTCTGGATGGAGGAGGGCTTCCATGATAATCATTGTCATATATTCCTTCATAATTTACCTCTGCAGCAACAGCATGGTAATAATCTTGTCTTTTGCACCTAAAGACTTCCACATATCTTCTCCCCATGTTTTGTCGATCCCTCTGCAGAGCAAAATCAACCTGTATAGGTCCCGCAAAGACAACAAAGGCCTCCCCGGTGAACCTTCCATTCTTGTTAACCAGCAACACGTCCACAATGTCCAACCCAGCAAAAAACTTGAAGATATCAATATCTGTGCAGTTGAAAGGAAGTCCTCTAAGACGAACAACAGGAAAAGGAGGAGGCTGATATCCACCACCATAGCCATAAGGCGGGAAACCAGTTGCACTGCTCACTGCGAAGTAGGGATTTGATTCCATCATTCTTTGTCTCTTTGAGCCGACCTCGTACCCATCCGAAACCCCCCCGCTTCCCAACATTGCCCTTCAATAATCCGTACCCAAAAGAAAAAATCCCCACTCAACCTGTTAATAAAACCATACCCAACCCACACTTCCCTGATACCCAAAAATCCTACAAAATGCTACTTGTCTACAAAATAAGTATAGCATTTGGATACCCTCCTAAAAATAGCTACAGAAACTACCCAAACATATAGCAAAGCGGAAAAGGAGTACTCATGTAACAAACAAACTATGATAAACTGCTTAAAACCTTACCGTGGTAACATATCAGGTCACACCTCATATTGGTGAACATGAAAACTCCTAAACTCCTAACACAACAAATGCTATTTTCACATTCATGCTTGAAAACTCCTAAACTAGTTAGCTTCAGCACGTACACCAATTATATTTTTAAATTCATATAAATGCCTAAAATCATGTCAATTTGAGGCTCTCAAAAGCATGAAACGTTTTCATCTTTCAATTGAATCCGTATTTGATTATAATTAATTGGTAAACAGCGACTAAGATACTACAGCGAAATGGTTTTCTGCGTAATTTCCCCCGTCTACTAAGATAACAAACAAAAGTTCAAATTTACTCCCACGAAGTATTTAGGAGAAAGCAAAATAGTCCAGGGAAAAAAGCAGTGACTCTTCTTTATTCAAACCTTTTTTTTGGGATAAAATGAATTCAAGCAATCACATTATAAACTAAAATCCTGATTTCAAAACCGGATTGAAACTAAAATCCTAACCAACAACCCTCGAGTCATTATTACAACAAGATGATTATTTTTCTTCAATTATACCGGCAAAGAAAAAGAACCAAAGAGATCCAATGCAATCAAGAAACCCGTAAATACCTAACAAAACAAATTACCAGTTGACGACGAACAACAATGAGATTATGTGAGAAAGCGATAATAAAGAAAGAGAGAATTGTATATATTTACCCTCTGGGTCCGTACATCTTCAATCTGGCGCCTTCGAAATCTCCACAAGGACTCCTATCTGATTCTCAGAAGAAAATTAGGAATTTTCTGATTATCTGCGGCTCAGAAGCACAAATCGCTACTAATAAACCACAAGCAATCGAGAAATGGAAAGAGGGAGGGGCGTAAGGCTTGAACGAATGGATTGTTTTAGGGTTAGAATTTAGAAGACCGATTATTTCTGACCTAATTCCTCTTTTCAGCCTTTATTTATTCATCGAAAAACAACAAAACAAAAATGTCCGTACTAGAATCCTAGTCTTTTCCAAAAAACAAAAGGCTCTCTACTTATTGTAATTACGTTTACGACCTTGTTATGATATGTGGCTACTTGTGGTGAAGCCAATTAGCTGTTAAAGTTGGTCATGTTTTTTTGGACCTAACGACGTCGTTTAGTCACATCATATCATCCTAAATCGTTGTCTGCTTTCGCAGAATTCAAGATTGGAGCATATACATATATATAATGTATATGATTGTGATACGTGCAATATACGTGCAAAGTGCATGGGAAGGAAGTTGGAACTGCTGCATCTCTTGAAGATTCAATCACGTGCAGTTGCTGATTTTTTTGTTTAAATAGAGTTGTGGATTATCCACGTTGCTTTCCTGTATTTAGATGATTATGGGCACTAGTTCGTGGTTCCTTTTGTTTCAGTGGTTGAGGAACACATTTTCTTTCCTTCTCCTTGTTATTTCTATATAAACCAGCAGTGATCAATGAAAAAGGATATGAAGAAATTTGCAGATACTCTCTCTGTCTTCTAATACTCTCCTGCATGTCTTTTCCTCGATTTCTCTAAAAAATTTCTTATCAGATTGAAAAGCGATGGATTGGCTCTCTTACCCAGGTAATATTATGCTTTTTACTCAACAAACAGTAAAGCCTTGTCTCCTCTACATTTGATGACGACGTACACTACAAGATGAGACCCATACGCAATCCCGTTAGCTCTCTTACTATTATAAGTATTGGAAAGTTCAATTAACTTGGTAGAATATGCTGAATAAATTATACAAATGGCCAAATAAATAAGAAACTACTTCTATATATATCATAGGTGAACTGAAGACATGATCGTGATCTTTCTAAATCAATCCAAGTTTTTCTTTTGATTTTGCTCCGGTGAAGATACACTCAAATCTAGCCGACAACTCGACCGCCAACCCTGGTGGAAATTATCAACCAAGGCATTATCCCAATCTGCAATTAACAGTATAAACATCAGCAAATCACCATGCATAATTTTGAGGCGGAACCTAAATATATTCAATGCCAATTACAAGATACTCATCCTCTCCAAGAGCAATCTCTTAATAGTGTTGCGTGCCCGTACAACCAGTCCTATTAACGTTGCGCACCAAAGATTTGCCCTTTAGATTGCATCATGTATGGTTTTATTTCCTTTCAATACAAACTATAAACTTTTGTTTGATACTTCTTTTAAAAAGCTAAACCTAAAATTCTCAAGCTCTTGTGGATTACGTCTTCTTCAAGTAACCTCCATCTCAAACATGAATATAGAAGATAAAGAATTTGGAGCTTAGGTTCCATTACCACAATTTTGTCATCTAAACGCCCTGCAGTTTTCCAAGAAATCATCCTTCCTGTCAATAGAGAGACAGATGAACTTAATCATCTTAAGAGCAAAGATCTCCTTCTATTAATAGACATCATATGTTGTAACTTGGTTTCATTTGTTCCCTTTTTTCCATATCCCCAAAATCTGGTCAGCTAATTTTGGTGGATTTGCAATGTATGCCATTAGTCTAACTAATCAAACAATTAGGAGAAAACAAGAATCAGGATAATGTGTACATACATACATACTGAAGTCAAGAAAATTGTTACAGACACTGGAAAAACAATCTTACCAAACGGCTGTACAAGTTGCTGAGATATGGCAGCAACAGGAGTCTTCCAAAACCAGCATATCAGCGCAAAATACAACAAGACCTACGAGCCAAACAAAACCTGTTCGGACCTCAATTAATCAAGAATGGACTTCTAAACAGCTTCAATATTGTAATTATTACCTTGGTATAGAATACAATTCTCAGATATTAATCATAAGATGATTTCATCTTCTTCTTGTTTAATTCTTGAACTGAATGAAATAGAATTGTCAGAAGCACCTATGCGCATGGAGCTAAAAAGGCAATCCACAGAAGAAAAACTTTTCAAGCTAGACAAGTTGGAGTGGATAAAAAGGAAATAGCATTACAGTTAGCAAGTTCCTTCTCCTTAGCAGCTGCCGTCCTCCTAAGTTTTGCTGCCTGAGCAAATGTCGATGGCCTGGAAAGCAGATACACAAATTGCGTAGCTGGACAAAATAATCTTATCGACATTTTTTAAGTAAAACTTCAGCAGTACTGAAAACAGCAAAGTTCTCCGTACTCTTCGCTAGATGGTGTCAACAAAATTTACGAAAACATTGGAGAAGTCAAATGATATCAAGTACTTATAATACTAGCAAATCCCAAGCAGTATTAGAGAGTTTTATCAGTTCTCTCAGCAGAATTGAGACGGCTCTAACAAGCAACTCCAGCAGAGTAACCCAAATTCACGTTACATGGCAATGGAAAATTTAAGCGACAAATTCACTTACCGTGTCAAGGTGGTCGCCTCTTTCAACAATTTCTCTATTTCAGCACGCAACTGAACTTCTTTAACACTCAGAGATGCTCTCTGAAAAAAAGAAAACGAAACACTTTAGAAAATTGTTACAAAAACAAATAAACTTCATGTGAAAATTACGCGTCCACTTTCTAAGAATGCTAATATTTAACACCAAATTTCCTCATTCAGCAGATATCCCATAAAAACTAAACTGTGATAGGTTTAATCAGCTCGTAAGAGCGCAAATTCCCAGCATAATCTTACCCGGGATGACTGTGGCAGTTAAAATAAAGCAATGAAACAAGAACATTCAACCACATTCTTGTCAAATTACCCATCATCAAACCAATACAGTTGGCAATGAATTATTTCATCTATAAAACTTTGGAACAAAAAAATAGAAACTCTGCCTATCAAAACACTTCTGATAGCATACCATATGATCAATTCACGTCGATGCTTAGGCATCCCAATCAAGAAACGAAATCAATACCCATAACAAGAAAGAGATCCTCAATATAAGCACTTAAACAACTAATGTACGATAACTAATCCATCCAAAACGAGATCACGATCCTTATGATTGCGAAGAAGGCATATGTATGAATGCAACAAAAAAGACAGAACCTTCATGAGCTCTTCGAGCCATATGGTGAGAAATTGGAAACCAACGACAAAGATGAAAATCAAAGGAGCCACAAGGGACTTTCCAGGTCCGTGGAGGCTTCCTTCTTCAGAAATCATTTTGCCAAGTCTCTTCGAAATTAGGAAACTGAACTTGATCGCGTAATCTTCAGAACTGAAGTGAACTTACCAACTTTAGTTCAGTGCACTGGTCCAAATAGGAAAATCCTACTTGGGCCTCACTTTTTTCTCCGATCCAAACAAACAAGCCGGATCTGCTTACGACTTGTAGTTTCTCATTTTCCTTTTTTTTTTCCGTTACCATTTAAAATATGATCTTCATGGTATTATAGCACGCTTCCTTCCTGCGGTTATTATCATAAATCTTTTTTTAGTTTAAATTTGTAGCGAGTTTCAATGCATACAAGTACAAGCACTTACTATTATTACTAAAAATTGATAGATAGATAATAGATATATACTAAAATAGGGGTGACGAAATTGTAACATATAGACAGAGGGTGGCATCTTTTGCCCTTTTTATGAAATTTGAATTGGCGAAAAATTGCCAGCTGCACCTGCGTTGCACAACGAAACGTCTTAACCCAAAATATCTAACTAAATCCAATTACATAATTGCCCTCTCACGTACAATGGCAACAATGTCAATAGCAATGATGCTCCTTTTTATATTCTTCCCGTGTCTTCATAATCTCCCAACTACCGGCCTACCCCATTTGAAGGGCGAATTCGTCATTTTGTACCTTAACTGCGGAGCTAACGATCGTTCTACAAAGAAACACACAGGAAAGCACAAACACTGGCAGCAAATAAAGAGGGCAAACAGCCACTAGGAAGAGAACACACGGATAGCTGACGTGGAGGAGACGAAATTTGAAATCCCGCCCAAACCCGGGACTTCAATTCCTTTGGCTTGGGTTCCAATTTTATCTTTGCCTGTTTCCCCAAAAAACCCTTCTCCTTATCGCTCTTTAAGCCAAGCGCAAACACGCTCACAAAAACCACACAATCACACACCTAAGCAAAAGCATTTCGCCTCTCTCTCTCTATTGTTATTCCAAAACCCTAACCTAAGGTATGTTATCCTCACCCTTTCGGCGCTGACTCCGTCCGAGTTGCATTCTTTCTCTTCGATTCTCATCGGTTTTCGCGGTTTTTCTGCAGAAAGCAGCCATGAAAGGTGGGAAAGCGAAGGCTGATACGAGCAAAACTGATGCTAGGTGAGTGCTTTTTATCTTTTCTCGTTTTACTGCGATATTGTGGTGACGATTCAGGTCTATGGTTTTCTGTGTTTCATGTAATTTTTTGCCCTGTTATTCGTTTTTTTTATGTCATTTTTCCTTTTAATTCGTTGCTAGGCTGAAGAAGAAGGGCGCTGGAACACGCAAGGCCACTAAGAAGGTGAAGGATCCAAACAAGCCAAAGAGGCCCCCAAGTGCTTTCTTCGTTTTCATGTATGAGATCTTATTGGTTTTTACTCTAAATCTTTCATTATTTCTTAGTTTGGTTCTAGATTAGATACTTTATTTTTAAAACTTATTTTTCTAAGATTTTGTAATCAATTACAGGGAGGAGTTCAGGCAGCAGTTCAAGGAAAAGCATCCTAATAATAAATCTGTTGCTGCCGTGAGTACTCTTATCCAAACGAATCCAAAACTGTGTTTGACTTTAGCTGGAATTTAATTTCTCTCAGCCGGTGATATGTAATTTGTCCTAAATATACTTTTTTTAATCAAATTTTCAACTCGTATGCCATGGTTGTTTATATTCAGGTTGGCAAAGCTGGAGGTGATAAGTGGAAATCCATGTCTGATGCTGTGAGTATTTTGTGGTTCTGAAGTTTCCATCATTACTTTTCGAGATTTTAAAACTGTTATAATGTGTAGGGTTTATTGTTTCTAATTTTGGTCTCAAGTTTTGAATCAGGAGAAAGCTCCGTTCATAGCTAAGGCTGAGAAAAGAAAGGCTGAATACACCAAAGATATGGCGGCATACAACAAGAGACTGGTAAGCTCTTTTATCAGCGTGTTTCGTTAGTCTTTTAAAATGTTCCTTTCATATTTCTTGTTTGTAATATTCCCTATATTATAATTGAGTTGTGCAATTGTATGAAGGCTGGTGGGGCAAATGATGATGAATCTGATAAATCAAAATCTGAGGTGAATGATGAAGAGAACGAGGACGAGGAGAGTGGAGAGGTTAGATATCTGGAGTAACGCTTCTACAATTATTATTTTTAATGTATTTTTTTGGAAGTCTCTTGACTGTTCTCATTTTTTTTTGTAGGATGAAGGTGATGACTGAATAACTTAGGAGATACAGAGGATGCAAGAAGCAGTCAAGCAGTGGACTTGCGTATAATATGATGACTTGCATTTTGACAATTTAAAATAGTTAGTTTCAATTGATCAGCCTGTTTCGAATTAGGGTAGGACAAAATATGGATTGGCTTCAGGACTATCCTGGAGTCATCAAATGGTTATGTACTTATATCCTTCTTATAAAATGATCAGATGGTTTAGTTTGATGCCTGCTGGCTTCCTCTTTTCGATGCTTTTAGACTTAATTGAACCAACGCATCCAATGGTATATTTGACTAGTCATTAATTCACTTTTTTTTTCCTGTTAATTAAGATTCATTTCTTACTTGTATTTGTTAGTCATTTAAATGTTTACGGAGGAAAGAAGGCAACAGATAGGTGGTTTGAGTTTATCTACGTTATTATCTAATAATGAACGTGGGCCAAAAAGTAGTTGCATATCAAGGTCTTGAATAATATCGTTCATGCATTTACTGACATTTTTGGCCCGTCAGTATTAATGTGTAGTACATTGAAATTGCAAATTGTTGTACAGCTCGTTATCCTCAACAGTAACATAAAACGCAACGTAAAACTCAACATTGTCAATAGTGACCGTTTTCCACAACCTTCCCAGCGAGTTAACTTCAATAAAAGATAAGGTAGTGTTTGGTAGGAAATTTATTTTCCATAAATAAACAAGCGGATCAGAGTATCTCTCCCAAGCATCTTCAGAAGTTAGAGTCCGTATCTGTACACAGGTTGATTACAATTTCTAGGTTAACCTCGTAACCCTTGCTAATTCCTAAGAAGGAAAGCAACTAACTCGGCTGCAAGTTGAATAGAATGGGGACTATTCCTGGGAAGATGTTCCTTGTCACCGGTCCTCCTGTGAGTGGAAACGTGAACATGCTTATATTTTATGCTATGGTAATTTGTATTCAGAAACAATATGTGCAGGGGTGAGTCTGAATCTGAGGTGTTTTTTGCAGGGTGTGGGTAAAACGACTCTGATAACAAGAGTTTTTGAGAGCCTGAAATCATCAATGCCCGACTTGAAGATTCAGGGTTTCTTCACCCGTATGTATCACCATCTCTCTATTGTTGATGCTGGCAATGGTATTGGTAGCTACTAGCTTAATTTTGAGTTATTATAGGTGAGATTAAAGAAGGAAGTGAGAGGATCGGGTTTCAGGTTGTCACTTTAGATGGTCACACCGCTCCACTCGCCTCTTCCTCCATTTCCCAGTTAGCAATTAACTCTCTACAATTCATAAGCAAGACTCTCTTCTTTCTTTCTTCAGTAATTTTGATTTATTACTTCCTTTATGCTGTTGCAGCCCGGACTCTTACAGGTGGCCTGCCGTCGGCAAGTATAAAGTGGATGTCAAGTCGTTTGAGTCTGTGGCCTTACCCGAGATGCAGGTCTCATCTCTTCTTTTCCTTTCCATCTCCCGTCATCTTTGAGTTTCCAACGTGAGGCTTTGTGAATCTTTATGTAGCTGTGACTTTCTCGTGACACATCAAGCCAAAGGGTGAGGTGTGGGATTGATCCCTCGTATGCAATTTCCTTGTAACAATGAAACTGCTCCCTTGTTTGAGCGATTTTAAGTCTCGTTAGTCGGATCGTTCCCATTTTACAGAAAATGAAAAGAATAGTAAGCACTCTCGCAAGTTTGATGTTATAATAAAATGGCTATTGACTTCTTGCATCCTGTATATTTATAACATCAAACGTGAACAACTATTTATAAGCTTTCGTAAACACTTATCTACGAAAGACTGGATAAGGAAACAACAAAAATAATCACATTGTTCACATATATGCGGTTAATTGCGATTGTCATATTAAAGAAAGTGTAATTCTTCCTGCTTATCCCTCTATTTACTCAATTTTTTCTTTTTGCAGAACAATTTGAAAGATGGAAAATATTGCTTTTAATAAAATGCTTTTCTCACCATAGTTTTAGATACTAAAATGGGGAGAGGGACCCTCCTTAGATATATTGGCTTCTGTTGAGTTATCTCCTTCTGGTATTCACTTGGATGAGGAAGGAGATAAGAACAATGAAATGACCTAAAATTAAGTACTTTTGTTTACTTTGATAGAGTTAAAAAAGGCTTCTGCCCTTATTATATATGCAGTCATGGTGTTATGATAATGTTGAATTTGTTTGTAGATCAGAGAAGATACAGATCTCTTCATCATTGACGAAGTTGGGAAAATGGAGCTTTTCAGTACACCCTTCATTGATGCTGTTGAAAGGGTTCTGGAATTGAATGTTCCGCTGCTGGCTTCTATCCCCCAACCGAAATATTCAAGTGATCCTCCAATAGGTAACACTTTGCTTAGGTACAATTTACTTGTATTGGATATCAAGTTTGTTTAACTGAAGTGGCTCAAGTACTTGTCAAAGTAACGTCAAACTTACAAAATTCAAAATTCAAAAGTTGAAATTGAATTTGTCTTGCTGGATGTGAAGTGGGCAAAAGTTGAATATTTTTTTTTAGCTTTTTTGCTGTTTCTCTTGTGTTTTCTTTCTCCTCATAATTTGTATGTGATTAAGCTGTACGAACTCCTGCAGTTGCAAAGTTGAGAAATGAGCCAAGGGCCACCATTTTCACTCTCCACCCGAGTAATAGGGACGCAGCAAAAAATGAGGTATACATCAAAGTGGTGGATTCACTTCACAAGCCTTAGATGATGCTTCGTTTTACACATCGTCCCTTTAGTTCCTTCCAAAATTGAGTAGTTTCTGATCAAACTTTAAACTGTCCGAGATGTAGATTCTGACAGCTTGTTTTCTGATCCTCTGATTTGGTTATCCTCTCTCCACAATATTGGGACGCATGAAATTCTCTGTGCTAATTTTGTGTCATTTAATTTTATTAACACATTTATGTAGATTTTATATAAATGTGTGGATGAAATTTAATAAAATAGGATAGGAATTGATTTTTGAGAACAGAGAATCTGTTCCCATATTGGAAAGAGAGGGTGTTTGTGTCATGTCAGTTCAAGACTTGTTGAGTCCTTTGCCTGAAATTGTCGACAATACGAAATCAAACCTGGAGATATCAAGATGAATGAATAAGAGATTGATCAACTTAACATAAATCTCACAGAATAGAGGTGTTTATTGGATGCAAAACGAAGGTATTAACATTGCGTATATCACATGTATTTGTGGAAGAATAGAGGTGTTTATTGGATTGCGTATATCACATGTATTTGTGGAAGTAAATCATTAACTTCAAAGAAGCAAATGAATATAGGCTGATAAGCTTAGTTCAAAAGATCCAGAAGCATTGATCGTATGTTGAGGAAGATTACCAAGCAAAGGAATATGAGTGTAAAACGGTCGTTTATACTTTTTATGCAATTATTAGTACTTCTGCTATGGCGGAGGAGGACCTGTTTCTGTCTTGCATTTAAAAGCTTTTAACAAGACGCATTTTATATTAAGTTGAGAAGTTGCACAATCCAATTTTGATGACAACACATGTTATTATTCATTTTTAGATGTTCCCAGGGCGAGTGTGTTGTATATGTGAAACTTACGAACACACGGAAGAATTAACTCCTGAAGTTGCGTAACAATAACCTGAAGCTTGCTTCGATTTACCTTGTATATCTCATATTACAGAGATAAATCGTCCCTTCCATTTCAAATCGACAATAAGGAATATGCAAGAACAACGTCATATTGTATAGTTAATGTTAAAGGAGGAGCTTCAGGGCTAAACTTAAGAAGAGAGTTTGAACTCTTGAATATGAGAGACTTTGAACTGTTGAAGGATTATATAGACGAAATCATGAAGGTGGTAAACAGATTAGGCTGGCTGGAGAAAAATTAAAGCCAGAGTAAAAAATTTGCTGTGAAAGTGATAATGACCTTTCCTAAGAGATTTGAAGACAAAAATTCTTCTTTAGAGGGATACATGGGACTTGTTCGGTTATCTTTAATTGAGTTCCTTTTTTTTTTTTTTTGCATGTTGTTGAGCAGAGAAAGTCAAGTCCTATAGAGAGGAAAAGTAACTAATATAAAAATGTTAGTTAATAAATTACATAACGATTACATAAAATGTTAATTCTTTAAAAAGTTCAAAAAATTATAAAATGTTAATTCTTTAAAAAGTTCAAAAAATTATAATTTTTTGAAAAATATTTTAGTGATAATTAAATTTAGAGTTCATTTACCTTAAATTAATTATAAAAACTGTTAATTATTTACATTATAATTTAAGGTTTTATAAAAATAATATTAAGAAAGTATTAGCAAGTCAAAATAACATGTCTCAAGAAAGAGGAGGGATGAAGAAACATGTTCCCGTCGAAATAAAGACAACAAAGAATCTAGAGGAAAATCATTAAGAAAAAGGACAAGTTGTAAATATTACCATAAGTTTACGGGGTTGGAGCATCTTAAGGTGTTCCAAACTGTGATGAAGATCACACATACTCCATCAACTTTAACTCAGAAACAACAAAAGCTGAAGAATACACGAAGAATGTAAGAAGATGGTGTCTGAAATGTCGAAGGTGACCTGAAGCAAAGCTCTCAAAGCTTCCTAACATGACAGAAACAAATTAACCACATTAAGACATATCCACATGATTCATTCAAGTCACAAGCAAAAAGGGATCAAAACAGCGTCGCATTTCCTAAGCTGATGAATTCATTAAACACTATCGTATTACATGCTAAAAAGACATAAGGTACCTAAACGCAGCTGAACACAATGTAATACGCAGATAAAAGTTGAAGGATAAATGACTCACGTGAGATGCACATGTCACTAGTTTGTTTTTCAAAGTCTTCACCGAAAGCCATCTTCTTCAGCTATAAGAGAAACATAGTGTATTTTTCATTCACAGCATTCAATATCCAAGAGTAAGATCAAGAGTGAAAAGTAAAGGATTTTGGGAGTGTGCTACAATACTTACAGTGAGTACTAGGAGAGTTTGGAGACTCTTGCAAGTGATTTAGAAAATATCACTCAATCTCTGTAAAACCTTCTTTCACTTTCTTCTTCATTAGTGAAATCTTTACCATTAACAAGTGCGAATCTTGGATGTAGATAGTGTTTCACTATCGAACCAAGTAAAAATCTGGTCTTCTTAATTTCTGCATTTATATTTATGCAAAGTTTTTGACAATCTTTATTAGTGTTTGTTTTAAAGAACAACAGTAAAGCACATATATCCTAACAGAAAGTGGTATCAGAGCATCCAAGACCTCCTAGGGCATTTCTTGGACACTTCAAGCATCAAAGATTCATCAAGAAAGTCAGTAAGTGAAAGTCTTTTAGTTTCTTTATTCTACAGTAAGCATGGTAGGCAAGGAAATTGACATATTTTCTGGTAAAGAAGACTTTACCATCTGGAAACTCCATATGCAAGCTCTTCTTGAATCTTATGACTGTTATGGTGCCATAGATGATCAGTATGACTTAGAAACTAATTCTATTAAGAATTTGAAGATGCAAAGACTTGCTCATTGCAAGTTAATGCTTCACTTATCACCAACAGTGATAAGAAAAGTGCAGAATTGTAACACTGTACAGAAGCTTTGGCTGAAACTTGATGAGTTGTATGCCAAGAAGTGTCTTCCTAACAAGATGATACTTCTTCACAATCTTGCTAATTACAAGATGAACACTTTAGTATTTTTAGATGATAACCTAGACTACTTCTTCAAACTAGTTCAAGATTTATAAGCTACAGATGAGAAAATAAGTGAAGAACATCAAGCCGTAGTGAACTTAAAGGCATTACCTTCTGAATTTAATGCATTCAAGAAGGTAATTAAACATGCTAGTGGAGAAACACTTACTGTAAACAGAGTTTTGGATTCTCTAATGGAAGAAATAGTCGAAGTGAATTCCTTTAAGAAAGAGACTGAAGTGATGTTTGTAGAGAATATCTATGAGAAGAAATCTCATAAGAAAAACAACAAGAAAGGAAACTGGCAGAAGGGAAGTGAGAAGGACAAACACCCTAAGGAAGGTGAAAATGAAAAGAAGAAAAAAGGCAAAGGGAAGAAATGCTTTTACTGTGATAAGGTGGGACACTTTTTAAGAGATTGTAGGAAAAAGAAGAGGAACAAGACAGTTGAAAGTGGAATTTCAGGTAATGTTGAAAAACCTGAAGATTCCAGTGGAGATGAAATACTGGCTGTGACTAAAATTTGTGAGAACCTTAGTAGAGAGTGGATATTTGACTCAGGGTGCACCATGCATGTCACTCCTCATAGGGGCTGGTTCACTACATTTGAACCAGTCACTGCCAAGGTTAAAATGGCAGATTCTGGGCAGCAAATGATAGAGGGCATAGGAAGTGTTTCCATCAACATATTTGATGGAAAAAGAAGGATCCTAAGCAATGTTAAATCTGTGCCTGGAATAAGGAGAAATCTGATTTTTGAAAGCTTGTTTGATAAGCGAGGCTTTCAAATTAGATCTAAAGATGGACTTATAGAAATCCTAAGGGATGAGAAAGTCATCATTAGAGGAGTGGAGAGGGGTGGCCTATACTATGTTATAGGCTCAACTGAAATTAATCAAATTTCAAAAATCGGAAACCTTGAACCAACCAAGCAATGGCATGCTAGGTTGGGTCATGCAGGCAACAAAAGTCTGCTCCATCTCTCTAGGTAAGGTCTCATACCTGAAAAGAACTTACAGAAGTTGGATTTTTGTCAATTTTGTGTGCTAGGAAAGCACTGCATGTCAGCTTTTCAAAGGGGAGCTAAGACAGCCACAGAGATCATAGAGTATGCTCACAGTGATCTCTGGGGGCCAGCTCAAGTCTCCACAGTAGGAGGGAATTTGTACTTTATGTCCATAATTGATGATAAATCAAGGAAATGTTGAGTTTACCCTATAAAGAGGAAGGATGAAGCTTTAGAGATTTTCATAAGGTAGCATACCCTTATGGAAAATCAAACTGGGAGGAAATTGAAATGCCTAAGGACTGATAATGGGCTGGAGTATTGTAGTAAGGAACTTGAGGAATACTGTAGTAAAAATGGAATTCTTAGGCATAAGACAGTTAGAGTTACTCCACAGCAGAATGGATAGCTGAAAGATTGAATAGGACCCTCTTAGAAAAGACTAGATGCATGCTTCTCTCTTCGGGGTGCTCTCATTCCCTATGGGGGGAAACCATTAGGACAACAACCTATTTAATCAATAAGCTTCCAACCTCAGCTAATGATTATACGACTCCTCAGGAAATTTGGAGTGGTAAGAAGCCTAGACTATCACACCTTAGGACTTTCGGATGTGCAGCCTATGCATATCAGAAAGAGGGAAAACTAGAGCCTAGAGCAGTCAAGGGAGTGTTTCTAGGATATCCAGAAGGTGTGAAGGGCTATAAACTCCTACTGCTACAAAAAGGAGCCTATAAAACAATCATTAGCAGAGATGTCATCTTTAAAGAAGATGAATTCCCTCTGCTGAACAAAAATTCACAAATTCTGACCTCTTAGGTGAAATTCAGGAGAATTTAGGGACATCAAATTATTCAGTCCCATTTTATGTACCACCAGAACTTGAAGAAGGTGGTACTACACAATCAAAAACTGTGGGGCCTTCAGAAGGCACAACACAGTATGAAGAAAGGAGAGAAGAGGTGGCTGAAGCTGTGAGTGAAGGAGAAAACCCATAAATAACTTCAGCTGATGAACAAGGAAGCATACAAGACTATCAATTGACAAGGGATAGACAACCAAGACAAATAATTCCTAATAAGAGGTATTTTGATACAAATTTGGTTGAATATGCTTGCCTTGTGGCTAAAGGTATTGAATGTGAGGTTCCTGAAACCTTTGAAGAAGCTATGGCTAGAAGTGATGCTGAATAGTGGAAGGAAGCTTGTGAAAAGGAGTATTTTTCTCTAATGAAGAATAAGACATGGATTTTGGTACCTAGACCTCCTAAAGTTAAGTTGATAAAAAACAGATGGCTATACAAGGTAAAAGAGGGAATAATAGAATTTGAACCTAGAATCTACAAGGCAAGACTTGTAGCTAAGGGATATAGGCAGAAGGAAGGGGTTGACTACAAAGAAATATTCTCACCAGTAGTCAAATTTAAGACAATCAAACTTATCTTAGTGCTAGCAACTGTCTATGACTGGGAAATCCATCAAATGGATGTCAAGACAGCCTTCTTATATGGAAAGCTAGAGGAGACTATATACATGAAACAACCATCTGGTTTTGTAGATAATAAGAAATCTGATCATGTCTGCCTACTTCAGAAGTTTCTATATGGGCTGAAGCAAGCACCTAGACAATGGAATAAAAAATTCCATAAAATAGCTAGTGAGATGAATTTTATTAGAAGTGCCTATGACTACTGCCTATACTACAAGGACTTAGGAGGAATAGAAGCCATCTTCATGCTAGTCTATGTAGATGACTTAATTATTGCTGGAAAGGAGCTAGGTAGAATAATTGAGGTAAAGATTAATTTAAGCAAACACTTTGAAATGAAAGACCTAGGAGAGCTCAAAAGTTGCTAGAGATGCAAATTATAAGGAATAGGAGAGAAGGGAAACTATGGCTGAATCAGAAAAGCTACATCCGAAAGGTATTAGGTCAATTCAATATGGAATTGGCAAAACCTACTTCTATTCCTATAAGTCCACATCTTTAGATGGTTGCTGATAAGTGCCCCCAATCTGAAGAAGAAAGGAAGGCTATGCTAAAATACCCCCATGATGTTGGAGTTGGTACCATCATGTATATGATGCTCTGTATCAGACCTGATCTTGCTCGTGCTATTAGCATTTTAAGCAAGTTCATGTCTAATCCTGACTTTGAGCATTGGCAAGGACTGAAGAATGTCTTCAGATACCTTGCTGGAATCCTAAGTCATGGACTGTGTTTCACTAAGGCTAAGCTAGCTAAAAATAACAGTCTAAGCCTACATGGATATGTAGATGCAGACTATGCAACAGATAGGGACACAAGAAAATCAATATCTGCATACTATTTTACACTAGCAGGAAACACAATAAGTTAGAAGGTACAACAACAGTTTATTGTTTCACTCTCAACCATAGAAGCGGAATTTTATGCAATAATAGAAGGGGTAAAAGAATTAACATGGTTGATAAGCATCCTAGGAGAAATTAAAGCTAACCTAGCTACAGCAATAATATTCGCAGATAGTCAAAGCGCGATGTACCTAAGCAAAGACCCCATCTTCCATGAGAGGTCCAAGCACGTCGATGTCAAACTCCACTTTGTGCGAGACAGAATCGCACAAGGCTTCTTCAACCTGGAGAAAATTTTAGGAGAACAAAATCCATAAGACTTCGGAACAAAAATATTAACAAGAAGGAAGTTCACTTTCTGTAGGGATTACTTACAGATAAGTGAAGCCCTATGAAATCGAAGTCGATTTCATCAGATTTCACAAATTTGGGAAATCTAGGGTTTTTGGGCTTTTAAATCACTCACAGATTAGGGATCTAAGTATGGATTAACGGAGAAGGAGGGAAAAGATGTGATGAAAATCACATTATTCTCCATTACTCCATACACAGAATCAACAAAAGCATAAGAAACTTGAAGAATCGAAGAGAATGTATGAAGCAGAAAAGAGGGAAAATGAGAGAAGCTCTCGAAGCTTATTGCTGTGTCATAATCAAAGACATGTTTTAAAACATATTCACGTGACTTAAAACTTCACTGTCGTATAATATACAGGTAAGGAGCAAAATGCAGCAACAACAAATACTAAACGCACAAAGCAGCAGTTAGAAGAATATTGTTCAAGATGGTGTCGTATTTAGCATGTTCTGAAGCAAATCAAGGAAGCAAACTCAACATGTAAAACGCACAACTTCAGAAGGTTACTCAAGAGAATCACGTGAAGAGCACATGTCTGTTTTGACTCATTCAAAGCTCAACCTAGAGTCATGCATTCGACATCTATAAAAAGAGTACAGATCAAGCATCAGAGAATTTTTCGTTAGTTTTCATTACATTGTAAACAAATCAGTGAGTGTGAAAAAATCAGAGAAGAAAATTGATAGAGAGTTCTGGAGTACTAACTTGGGGGTACTGGAGGGTTTTTGGA
>JAOQMP010000208.1:23005618-23025848 GCA_027563575.1 Erythroxylum pedicellare | reverse complement strand
ATGATAGAGATACTTTTATATCCTTTTTAATGAAGGTATGGAGGACCACATTGCTTTAGGTGTTCTTAGCATGTCTAAGAGGTATCATAACTTTACTTATTACCAATAAATCACAAGGGAAGAAATTAAATGAGCTTTGAGGAGGATGAAGAGTGGAAGGGCAATAAGGTATGATGAGATACCTATAGAGGCATAAAAGAGCCTAAGTGAAGAGGGTCTTACTTGACTAGCCAAGCTTTCTAATATGATCCTTAAATCTAACAAAATGTCAGATAAATGGAGACTTAGTATCTTAGTTACTTTGTCTAAGAACAAAGGGGGGCAACCAAAGTTGTATATAAAGGCATCAAACTACTTAGTCACACTATGAAGTTATAGGAGAAAATGATTGAGAAGAGAGTGAGAAAGGATGAACCTATCTGGGAGAACCAAATTGGTTTCATAACAAAAAGGTCCGCAACAGAAACTTTTCATCTCCTTAAAAGATTAATAGAATATTATAGGGAAAGACAATGTAATCTAAACATGATTTTTATAGACTTAGAGAAGGTGCATACAAAGGTACTTAGGCAAATCATGTAGAGGTGTTTGAAATTTAAGAGAGTTCATATGACCTATATACAGGTTATTAAGGATATACATGAAGGTTTTAAGATTAAAGTAAGGACGATAAGAGAAGATATAGAGCATTTTTCTATTAATATTGAACTATACCAAGGCTCTTTATTATGCCCCTTTTTGTTTACAGTAAGGATGAATGAGCTCACTAAGAATATCCAAGAAGATGTTCCTTTGAATATATTATTTGTTGATGACATTGTTTTAGTGGATAAGACATAAAAGGTGTCAATGTCAAGCTAAAACTTTAGAGAGATATGTTATAACTGAAGGATTTTAAATTGAGCAGGACTAAAATTGAGTACTTATAGTGTAACTTTTTGAACCATAGGGTAGCTTTTGATATGGAGGTAAAGATTGGTTCAGAAGTAATACCATAGAAATAATATTTCAAGTATCTAGGATATATCATCCAAAGCAATAAAGAGATTAATGAAGACATTGTTCATCGTATCAGATTAGGTGGCTTAAATGAATAAGTGTAGCAGGAGTTTTATGTAACAAGAAGATATCAATCAAGCTTAAAGTAAATTCTATCGTATAGTGTAAATCATACTTTATGGGCCAGACTATTGGTCCATCAAACAGGAGAATAGTCATATGTTAATAGTAGCGAAGATGAGAATGCTCCATTGAATGTGCAACTTTACTAAAAGAGATATGTACATGAATGAAATGATAAAAGAAAATTTAAAAGTGACTAATATTATTGAAAAATTAATAGAGACAAGGCTTAGGTGGTTCGGATATGTTTAAAGGAGAAATCTTGATACTCTAGTGAGAAGATACCAGAAGATTATAATTAAGGACTGTATGAGAAAAATTAGAAAGCCTAGGAAGAACTGAAGGGAGGTAATCAAGAATAATATAGCATTGCTGGAACTTATCAAGGACGTGAACTTTAACGTAATAGGATACGAGTAAATGATCGTGTATAGAGAGGTCCTTCTCTTTTTCATAAATCTTTGAAACATCTTCCTTCGAGCCTTATATCTTATGCCTTATATTTAGCATAAATTTTTAATGTGTAATACTTCCCTCTTAGTTATTTAGCCTAAATATTTTTGTACCTGACCTAAACATTTTCTTGCAATAACTTGTTTGTTTTACCTGTTTATTTGTCTTCTTTCTTATTTACGTATTTATTTAATTATTTTATCCTTTATTTTTATTTGATACCTTTATTCTATATTTATTGCATTATTTATCTTATTACTTTTTTTATATTTCTATTTCTAAGTATTTGCTTTTTATTTATTTTTATTTATTACTATTATTATCTTTTGTGTTTTTAATTTTAATTTTTATTATTACTACTTTATTATTTTAATTTGTATCTTTTATTATTTTTCATTTCATTTTATTTTATTTTTGTATATTATTTATTTATTTATTTAGTATATATATACTTTTTCTTTTTTTCTTTTTCTTTTCTTCATGTAGGACTATCGAAAATAATGTCTCTATTAATTAAGAGTAAGGTTATGTACTTTTAGAGCTCCCAGACTCAATGTTTAGTGATATTTCTACTAAAATATTATTGTTGTTATTGGTCTTGTTATACTGATAGATAATGTAGGCCAACACCTAGCTATCTCTTAGAAATCAAGTCCAACCACCTACAAGCCCAAAGTCAACTCTCATTCTCTGCTCTGACTAAACCAAGTTTACCCTTGGATGAATAAGCCATAAAGTTTCGACCTTCTTCCTGTTAGTGCACCTGTGTCTCCCTTTGACATGTTTTGAGTTACTCTTTCTTAGGCTTACTTTTAGGTTGTTCATTAGAGTTGTTCTCTTGTGTTTCACAGATAAGAACAGAAGTTTCCTCTATAGTGTAACCCTGCTTGCACTTCTGACCTTATTCTCACCTAATATTAATCCAATTAGATTTCCAAAGAACAAAACTAATTAAATCTCAAAATACAAAATAATTAGCTCAGTAAAATATAACATAAAATTAGATATCTTAAAACGAAATCAAACTTAAATGGATAAAATATGATAAAATTTAAAATACATCTATTTAATTATAAATGTGATTAATTGCATCCAAAAAATAATAATCGGATGTAATCAGTCACCTTTAAGCCAATGCATTTTAATCATAATCAATATGTAAATTAGATTTGAATGTGAATAATCGAATATGACTAAATATTAAGTGAAATTAAATGTATGATTAGATTGATATTATATTATGATAAAAATTTATAAGAAAAAATTATTAAGAATTTTAGATAAACCAACTAAAAGTTAGGTATTCACAATATGAAACATGATTTATTTAAGCTTTTAATAAAATTTTATCAGCAAGGTATTGAGAAAACATGCAGATTTAAAAGACTTGCATTTCATCTCTTAGGTAGATTGAGTGTTCTCAATCGTGGGTTTTTTTGAAGAATTTATTCCAAAATGAGCTATATGCTGAAGGGATACTCTTCTCTTGAAAAAAGATGTCCTATACAGGAGAGCTTTGAATTACTTGGGCCCTTTCATCTAAACAAGCTATCCCATTGCGTATTATGTTTACTTTTAAACTGTTCTGCAAAGATCTAAATGGCATCATGTCATGTGCAATTACTGGTGGAAACAAAACACTATTGGATGGAATGGATTAGCTTGACTAAATCTGAAAGGGCTAGGGCTTCAAACTTTCATCATTGCTTTGCCAGCCAAGCAAGTATGGAGGAGACTAATTAAGCATTCCGAATGCTCATGCCAAAGTACTCTCCTGCTGGTCATATATTTCGATTTAAAAAAAAAGGGGTAAATTACCTTAAAGTTGATGTCTGGGTTACTGAAGGCGTGGATGGCGTATCCCGTAGGCTATTAAATTAAATATAGAAACATAACTAGATCCCTTCTTCTCCATAGTTTATGATTAA
This sequence comes from Erythroxylum pedicellare, assembly GCA_027563575.1. Lineage (NCBI taxonomy): Eukaryota > Viridiplantae > Streptophyta > Magnoliopsida > Malpighiales > Erythroxylaceae > Erythroxylum > Erythroxylum pedicellare. The sequence goes on along the minus strand of JAOQMP010000208.1, from coordinate 23,022,345 downwards.
TTTCTTCAAAAAGATGACGTAGCTGCAGAACTCATTAGTAAAGATTTAGGTCGGTGGAACGCACCACTTACAGATTTCGCCTTTCCTATATCAGAAGCCAACAGCCAATACTATCACGAGCTTCCTTCCTTATCAGAAGCCAACAGCCAATACTAGCACGACAACAATTTATCAATGAAAACTGACATGTACAATCTCTAGCAATGGCTTTTCATTTCCATTTTTCTACTCAAATTTAAAATCAAATACTTCAAATGGGAAACCATATGGAAGCTCATGATGCCAACCAAAATTAAGAGAATCTGAAATACTCTGTCTACAATGGACAACTAAAATTGTACTGAAATTCAGATTGATGTATATTGATTGGTTCTCTCAACTAATCTTTATGGTGGATGTGCAGTTTACTACCATCTTCAGATCTATTCATTTATCATTTGGTATATTACGAAACAACATTTAAAATGGAAGACACAACTTAGGCATAACGGTTAGCACAGTGGTGAAAAGGTTTCTCAATCATTTGAGTGCATGTTAACAGTCTCATCAATAATCCTGAATTACATCAATCGTCCACACACAGGTGAAATTATATAAAATTGGAAAAGACAAAACAGTTGTGGCAATTGCAATCTCTTTTTTCTTTTTTTCTTTCCACTACTCTTCATCCATCATTAGCGTTTGTGCTATTCTTCAAGGACTTAAACAGGCAAAAATGTAGATTTATCACAATTTTATTCAGAGATGCTGCCGTTGTCTTATTTTTCAGTCACAGCAATGAAAATTTAGACGTTGACAAGGATGTACATGTGTACCAGTAATCCAAGGTGAAACGAGACATATATAAGATAACGTTGTAATCAACGGCCTCTAGGTGCAGGAGGAAGAGGTTGAACAACAGCTAGGGGATTTACTTGATAAGAAAATGCAAGCTGCCATAAGTCTATCAACGCCTTCTTCCCGTACAGAAGTTGCCTCTTAACAATCCTGAAAACGAGTATGTAAATTCAATTCACAACAAAATACGGCAACCAAAAGGCTTATTTGCTAATTAGGTGACACTTCTCTAGTGTGAAAATAAGAAAATTTTTATCCAACTTCTGGAAAAGAAAGATACCTTCTTACCCGCTTATAAAAACAAATTAAATGCTAAAGTAGCTGTAAACTAGAACAGTCTACTTTCTTGCGTGCTTGAAAGTGACTCCATTACAAGCTATAGTGAATAAACTATTTATGGGTTTACAGCTACACAGGCATATCATTATTGCAGAGGGATATGCATACATACAATTAGTAATGAGCATTTAGCTACACATCGAGTTACATACTATTGCCGAGTAAAACAATAAAGGCTAATTTGTCCTCATGAAGATGTCAAAACCGGTAAATGCCCATTCAAATAAGATTAACATTTCCAAATACCACATCCTGGAGATTTCATAGTTACGCAAACTTGTCCACTAAAACTTGTTGGACACACAGTTCACCTCTCTTGTTTTCTATCAACATTTAATGAGTTTGAGTCATTGTTTGTAGTGTACAATATTAAGCAACTAACATGCTGAACCCAAGAAAATTAGCATTCTTGACATAGGTGATAAGAAAATAAGTGATCAATATCTCACCGATTCAGAGAAGCTCGTTTCTTCCGGAGAATATAAATAATAAAAGCAACCAAACATCCAAGCAGAATCTTTCTATTAGTAATCACCAACTGAATAGAACCAAACTTCAGATTAAAAGAGTGAAACCACCAAAAACATGATCTGGTGCACCGGGAGAATTTTAAAATCAACTCTTCTCTATCATCATATCCATTGCACAGGAAGTTGTTATGTAACACTTTTTGAGATGCCTCAGAAACATTTAGTTCCTTAGTCATCGAATGTTTCAGTTCAAGGTCATTTTCTGATGAAATTGAGGAGTCCTGTGACAGACTGCTTGCTTGGAGAGAATACAAAGAGTATAATTTTCTTAAAAGTTCCTGGTATAAATGACAAAACAATAAAGACAGCACACAATGGTAGCATTAGAGCAGCCAAAGCAAAAAGTGTTACCATTGCAAAAAGCTAGTGTAATTTAACAAGCATCATTGCACACATATCCACATAGTAAGGGATTAAACCTCCAAACTAATAGCAGACAGTAAAAAGCAACGATATCATTTCTTTTACAAAGAGGTTTTCAAAAATCTGTTCTGCTAAAATAATTTATACTAGGAAACATTCAAGTTGAATTGCCTAGATTAGATATATCAATGTAAGTTCAATATATTGATCTTTCTAACCTATAACACACATACCAACTTAACTTCAGATATTCCCTTAAATACTCAATTCATGTGACTCCAAACTAAGCATCAGCTACACTAGTGTTTTGGAGCTCTGTCATCTGGAAATGAGTTCTTAATTTAGGAATGAAAAATTCGAAGGAAGCATGCTGATTAAATACTTGGTGAGAAAATTTTAGTGCTCATGAGAGAATCAACAATACAAAAAATAAAATCCAAGATTAAAACGTTTTAAGTACAATTTACATCCTGATTATCTAATCTTGAAACAATTAATGCAATCATGATTATATTTTTTTTCATAAAACCAACTCAAACACTTCCCTCCATTGGATAACAAATTTGGTGAAAAAGCGCTTAAAGTCTATAAAAGAAAGAAAGGAAGAAAAATTAGTCAACTACAAATTTTAATTTGGTAGGATGAAGGCTGGCAATTGATTTGACACCAAAAGCATGGGCATGCTGTTAGAACTTTTTATTAGATAGGAAGTAGTAGTAAATAATATTTAAATTTATTAGGAACCCTTTCCTACTAAAATAAGAATTCCAAGAACTTTTCTATAAGTATGTGTATCTTCAATAAGAAGATATCCTGATATTTTTCTAGAAACTTGAGTTTTCAATTAAAAAGTGTGATACTTTCTTCTAAGAATGGATTTTGGACCCTAGGAGCGACTCCTAGTTTCCTATCCTCCCTTGTTTGTGCTCTTCATTAAATTACAGCAAACCTAATCTAAAATTTCAACCATATTAAATCTTACTGGATCTGAAATTTTAGCATTCCAAGCAAAAATTCAAACGTAAAACTTGATATTTCAGAAGCCTATTACTAATTTTCATGAGTTTTAGCTACTAGTTAGTACGTCTTCCATTGTCCTACATCAATTTGATATCAAAGCTTTGGCTCACAATGGCAACACGTTGTGAAAGGGCGTATAGAAGAATATTTCGTGACAAAGAGTCAGATAAAACATTTTTGAGAATCATGGAAAGATTGGACATAATGATCCTTGTACTTCAAGAACTAATCCAGAAAACAACATCGGACACCAAACTACACTGGATGTTAAGGGTGGAGAAAGTGAAATCCAAGATGAAGAGGCTGAAACTAATCAACAGCGAGTGGGATTAGCAAATCAACACCTACCAAGAGAACCAATACAAAGAAAACAACCAGCAGGATATGGAGAGCGTGTGCCAGACTTGAAAGTTCGTGTTGAAGCCCTCATTTTGCAGTAAAAATGGATCCACACATGTTCTTAGACTGGATAGCAACAATAGAAGATTTCTTTTACTGATACCACAAGTCAAAAGATCGAAAAGTTCAATTTGCAAAGATGAAAATAGTTGGACACACTAAAATCTGGTGGAGATCGATAGAGGATAGATTTTGAAAAATATGCCAACTACCAATTGTTAATTGGGAAGAGATGAAGCTAAATTTTTTTTAAAAATACATAACATTTCACTGTCAGGAAAACCTCCAAGATGAATTCACAACCTTTAGACAAGGGATTATATTTGTAAATGAGCTTTCTATCTGATGTGAAGGAAGGAAGGCAGAATAACAAGTTATATCTCATTATGAAAATGACTTAAGAGCAGAAATTTGCAAGGAGCTGATAATGCAAAGGATTTACAGCCTTAAAGATACGTATAACTTGGCTTTAAGAGCGGAACAATACTTATGAAAAGAAGTAACTAAAAGGTTTCAAAGTCAAGCCGGTAAATTCGACATCAAGAGAACTACAAAGGTGCAAAATTTTAGGTCAACACCTAATACATCAAAATTTGCGCCACATAACTACTACAAAACCTCCCAAGCAGCTGAACCTAAAGGGAAAGTCATAGATGAGATTGGGATGAAAGGAGGCTGTAGTGACAAGAACTGCTTCCGATGCAATGGGAGGGGCCACTTTGCTTATGAATATACAAATAGAGGTTTGCACATGATGGAAGAAGAAGATGAAGTTAGAGAGGAGCTGGAAAGAGACTCCTAATAAACTAGCTAGTCTTACAAATCTTAATGTAGTGAGGTGCATACTTACGACCCTTAGGCGGAAGAACAAGAATAATGGCTTCGTACTACTACTTTCTTTACTCAAGTTTGATGTGTAGATAAAGTATGCAAGCTTATCATTGATGTAGTATAAATGTGGTTTCCGGGAACATGGTGGCAATTGAATTTACTTATAGAGAAACATCCCCATCCCTACAAAGTTGCTTGGGTGGATGATAGTACTATACCAATTGTCTGAAGGTGTTTGGTGTCTTTAAAATTATGAATATACGAAAATTCTATCAGGTGTGATGCTAATTCCTGTGAGAGTATCTCACATTTTAATTAGTCAATCATAGCTTTATGATCGAGATGTGCAGCTCTTTGAAAAAACAACCTCCTATCAGTTTATATTACATGGAAAGAAGAAAATTTTGAAGCCTATGAAGGTAGACAAAGTAGAAAAACAAAGAGAAAGTAACAACACGACCATAAGTACTAAGAAAACTCCTCTTAATATACTTAAGGACAGAGAATTTAAAGTTGTTAGCAAAGATAAGGAATGACATTGATCAACAACACATAGCACAAAGGAAAATCTTTATTGTACACTCCTGTACTAATTTTGATTCCTTAAATTTAATAGGCGCTATCTCAGAGAAAGTGTTTGTTTTAGGTGGTAAGACTATTGACATCTCTGCTTCGACAAATTAATTAGAATCTTCAAGTCTACATGTAGAAGGGAGCTCAAATACTTGATGACATGGAGAGTTTGGCAATGGAAGACGATCATGACATAGACAGTTTAAAAATAGGAGATGATCAAAGCGTTAAAGATAAAGAAAAATAGAACAAATTGGATTCTTTAGCAAACCCTAAAGTTGAAACAATTTAACAAAAAGTTCAAATACTTAACATTAAGCTGAAACAACAGCGCAATAGACTAAAAGAATAGAACAACAAGCTAAAATAACAAAACAGGGAGCTAAAAAGATTAACCAGCAACTACTTGAGCTTATTGGTTCAAAAGTTGACGATATCCTTACTGTCGTTGATGAAGATTATGTTACAAAGGGCAATGAAGAACTAAATTTGAATGAAGATGCGAAATTAACGCAACATATGAATAAAGGAGAAGCTGTGAGAATTCCAACCATCCCCATCTTAAAGAGGAGACAGACAATGTTCTTGATGAACAAATTATAATCCAAAGAGATGGAAGATATCGACAATTTCTTGTCAAGTGGCAAGGAAGACAAATTTCTTACAATACTTGGATTTTAGAATTTGAATTCAAAAGCTGAATCCAGACTTATATGATCAGTATTTATCACATTCTACGTCGATGACGACTTCAGCCAAGCTTGGGAGAATTGATACAAAAGAGTTTAAAATCTGTAGAAGAACTAAAAGATGAAACATTAGTTAATCACAAACTTTAATTTGGTGGGATCAAGGTTGGGCATTGAGTTGACATCAAAAATAAAATCTGAAATTTAGATTATATTAAGATTCTTTATTAGATAGGATGTAGTAGTAAAATAAATATCTTATTCTAGATTTTAGATATGTTATCCTAATTGTTTAAGACTAATAAAAGTTTTATTGTAATAGAATTTAAATTTATTAGGAACCATTTCCTACTAGAATAAGGGTTCTAAGATCTTCTTTATAAATATGTATATTCAACCCTTCAATAAGAAGATATCCTGAATTTTTTCTACAAAATTAAGTTTTCAACTAGAAGTTGTGATGCTTTCTTCTAATAGTGATTCTTAGACCGTATGAGTGATTCTTAGTTTACTACCCACCTTTGTTTGCGTTCTTCACTAAATTCCAGCAAACAAAACACTAAATTCTAGCAAACCAAACCTAAAATTCCAACCATAATAAATCCTAAAATCTTACTCTAGAGCTTCCAGCAAACAAAACCTAAAAAAATCCAGTTATCCCTAAAAAAATCCAGTTATCCCCAATCTAAAATTTTAGCATTACAAGCTGAAATTCAAACCTCAAACTTGATATTCCAGTAGTCTATTACTAATTTTGTGGATTTTAGCTACTGGTCAATACTACTATTTGTCCTACATCAAGAATTGATATAACAAAAAAAATTAACAACTAAAAACAAAATTTAAAGCTCTTCATATATCAGCCACACTTGTTATACCACACTTGTTAGGAGAGATACAATTTCAGGTAGACCATACAAGTTAACCTTATGTGTACTGAATGGACATAAAGGCCCTACGACTAAGCATTCAAATACGCAAGAAAGGAAAAAAATTGCTTCTATATTGAGTTAATGTAAAACTAAAGAATATGTAAACATACTATGGATATCAAATGGATATCTAGAAATTGTACTCATTGTAGTCAATCAATTTTTATCTTGTTTGAGCAGTCATGCTTAAAGAGTATGCAGCCACATAGTAAGCATGTGAACCCACCCACCTGTAATATCAGATAACATTGTACAAAATATATGTGCTTGTGTGTATGTAGATATAACTTCTTATGACAAACCATACACCAGCAAACTCCAATATCAAACAAAAGCAACTACTTTTTACCTGTCTGCTCTCCGCAGGTATTGCAGCTTTCTCAATCCAAGAGATTGCTAAGTCAACCTTTTTCAAAGCAGTAGCAAGAAGTGCCAAAGCATAGGTTTCAACAATTGCCATATACTGATCAATTTCCAAAATATACCTCTTATTGCTTTCTTTCTGGACATTTAATTCGGGTTCTGCACCAACATAGTACTTTCCATCCACATATCTACACTTGTTGAGGAACTCCTCAATAAACTCTTGTGCAACCATCAATGAACCTTCTGATATTTGAATACATACCCTAAAAGAAAAAAAATGCCTGATCTGTCACATATTGTACCGTAAACATAAGATCGCCAACACAAGTTAATTGAAGCTTTGCAACCTTGAACATTTGTATAAGAAATAAAATGTTCAGATATAATTGAGATCTCCTCTAGTCCGGGTTTATTATTGACCCCTTGGTTTCAATTTACTGCTAGTAGGCCTTGTGGTTTTAGAGGATTTTAATCAACCCTTTCCATAATCTGAGATGATAAGTTACCATTTAAGTAAAGAAAGAGGTGGCTAACATATTATTTCTTTTCAAGTATAATGTCATCTTTGTTTAGTAAACCAAGATCATGTGATCTGATTTAACCGAATCATAAAGAAGAATAACATTCTTGAGAAGAACCCAAGACCATAAAGGATAGGTGACTAATCAATACATAAAGTTGGTAGAGAAGCTGATAAGAAAATTATCTATTTATTGATGGTGGGTAGTGATATGCTGGGCAATAATTGCTTCCACTGGAATCGTAAAATGACAATTGAGTATTCAGACAACTGAAGTATGGAGGAAAGTAATCTTGAAGAGGATTCAGTTAAAAAGATCCGTGATTTCAACTGTGGATCTCAAAGCATTGGTGGCATATGAAAAGAAAACAAATTGTATCATACCTGCCTCCACCAAAATTGGGCACTGACAATTGAGTATTGAAACATCAGATGGAGTATGAAGGAGTATACCCTAGAAGTAATCGAGTAAAATGTCCTAAATTTTTCTAATTCATCTTTGTATTACTCTGCAAAGCATAGGTTGCCGATGAAAAGAGAACCTCCAAAAGGATGAGACACAACTTTAAATTTCCTCAACAACAGAATTAACATCTATATAAACAGAAGTGTTTGATACAGAGAAGACATCACCAAAGGGCCTTAGATACTAAACTAAAACCGATAGACTTGCTATAAAAGTATTCCCGACTACAAAGGCATTATGAATCTATGAACACATAGAACAGTTGGCATTAATCTACAAGTGGGACGTGCCACTTCCTGGAGAAGAGAACATAAGTATTTACAAGGAACACAAGCATGTAATATGGTTCTGTTTAGTTCATGATTCTGTTTAGTTCATTCGTAAGTACATAGAATATTAAGCGAACAATCTTAGCATCAATATATACTTAGGTGCTTAAAATAATCCTAAAGTAGAAATTTCAAATGATTAGATATAAAAGGAGCAATGCATACGCTGTATGGAAAACTTCAACAGGGATTTCTGCAGAAACAAAGTTTTCTTTAAGCTGATTCAAAATCTGTGGACCCCTGCATAACGATAAGGTAGCTTTAAGTCTAAATAATTTAGAAATGTACTTATATGCTTTTGTAGTGATTAATAGCTTGTCAACCATATCAAGACTTTCAGAGCAGACAACTCATGCATAAACAATTATAGACCAATCAAACAAACAAATTATATTTCTTTCTTAGATGCCTAAATGGCTTTTAAGTACATTCTCACATGGTCTTTTATAGATCATATTTAGCAATAACCATTTCAGTGTGTTTAGGATATGGTATGAGCATCTCCCATTAACATTAAATACTAAGTTTTGGAAGTACTATAAGATTTGGAAAATAATAGATAAAACGTATGGAGTGTAACTAACTGATTTGATCAGTTGAAAAAAAGATTAGCCCCAAAAAAATTAGGTTTTATCCCCAAAAAATTTAGGTTAAGTGATTGAGCAACATAAATCTTCTCGCGCAATTCATTTCCTCTGATCAATGCACGTTGAGCATTACTTCATTTACATTTTTTTTCCATTCATTTCACGAGTTAATCAAATGTGCTTGCTTATGGTCACCAAATGTAAATACTTACAAAAAGAACCACATAATTTCTAAGTGAAGAAGTTATCGTTCATTCAGCTTTTACATGCTTGAACTTTGGAGCACTCAAGTCGTATAAACTAGGGATTAAAGTGTTTTACCTGCCAAGTTGACTTAATGACTGAACCAACACCATACCAGCTGATTCCATCATACCGTAGAACTCTTCTAAATCCTCCAATGTTTCACCACCAAAATCTCTGCCGCAAATTTGCTTTATAACCAATGAAGCTAAAGATGTAGCTTCCTCGAGCATTGAGGAAACAAGGTAGCTAAATAAAGAAAGCACAACCTTAGGGTATGAACAATTCGGGAAAAACGAAGAAAGAAATGAATATATTGGCCAATTTGGTTAGCAATTCTTCTCTAAAGGAAAGTCTGCACGAAACCCCACATATGAGTGCATTTTTTTTAAAATCTTTAAGCGATTAGATGATGAAGAAAGACCTATTACTAGAGTTTGGATGTCAAAACAAAATATTTACCTCTCTGAAAGCTCAATCTGTTCCCAGAGTGCAGAATCATAGCGAGTCATCGACATCTTTCTCTTAAATGTACACGAAACACAATATTCTCAATCTACCAAATAACTATTGTCAATAAAGTGCCTCCGTTTACCAAAATGGTGTCCTTTCTAACCAACTTCAAGTCTCCAAAAGGTGTATTGGTAAAGTAAATTGTGAATGGATTGACACGAGAAAAGAGAAGAAAAGGAACAGCTTCTTTAGAATTGGAAGACACGGTCTCGTTACACATATCCTCTACACGCTGTCACAAACAATAAGAGTAAGAAAAGAGAAAGATTTAGTTTTGGATGGGCTTTGTTACTAAAATTTTTTAAAAAAGAAAACTAGTTTAATGGCTTTTTAGAGAGAGATTCTCTAACATCTCTCTAAAACTCTTTCCTTTGTTTCTTCAATCTTGCCTTTTACTTGTTTGTTGAAAGTCATCAATACAAGTTAGAATAAGATAGAAGGATCTCATTCACTGCTACAGTCCTTCGTCTTCGCAAGCTTCTGCGTTGACCATGGACATTCAACTCCCATCTACGTCCTCACTGAACTGGCAATAACCAGACCCTTTCCGCGATGACCTCCACGCTCAGACCACTACTGGACATGCAGCTAAGAAGGTCCGGATTCGCGAAAGGGAAGAAGATCCACCCCCATAAAACATCGCTCCTGCTTACCTTCCCCACAATTACAGTGCCGCAGTTTCTGGGCAATCTCACACAGTAGAGGCAGAAACACTTACCTGGCCGGATGAGGACCCTGTGGAGGTCGAGGAGGGCGACATTACTCTGGTGCAAGGCACACTTGGGCTAGGCATCGAGCTATCCAACTCCCTCAAAGATCGTCTCCACAAGCGATGGGCTAATGCAGTTGTGGTCAAATTGCTGGGCCGCCGCATAGGATTCAACATGCTCAAACAACGCCTACAATCCCTGTGGCCACTTTCAGGTGCGATGAAGATAATTGATTTAGATAATGAATTTTTCTTGATTAACTTTGTGCAGGAGGAAGACTACCTCAACGCCCTTACGGGTGGGCCGTGGGTGATCATGGGACACGCCCTCTCGGTACAGGCTTGGAAACCATCCTTCCGACCGTCTTCCGGTGAGGTCTCCCATGTGGTCACATGGGTCCGCTTCCCAGAACTGTCGGTAGCGCTCTACCATCCGACTATCCTCCGCGCTCTAGGCAATCTGCTTGGCCGCACCATTCGCATCGACAATACTACCCAGCAAGCACAGCGTGGCAGATACGCCCGCGTGGCGGTGGAAATAGACCTGCACTCACCCCTTCGTTCCATGGTGGAACTAGACGGCGAGCGGATTAAGGTTGCCTACGAGGGCCTCCCGCCGATTTGCTTTGCATGTGGCTACACTGGACATGAAACAGAGCTGTGTCCCCACCAACCGTCACCTTCCTCCGCCCCCGCCGGGTCCTCCTACCCACGGCCACCAGTTGTCCCTACAGAAGCTCCTTCCCTATCCCACTTACCCGCCTCCCCAACGGCTATGTCCCCATCTCCTTCTGCGGGTGCAAATCCCGATTATCTCTACGGTCCCTGGATTCAAGTCCAGAGGCGTCCTCCCCGTAACCCCAACGGCTCTAAGACGGGAAGCGATCGGCGCAGTCCTGATACCACCGTACGACTCCTGGGGTCGCGATTCACCTCCCTCGCTGCCACAGACGCATCTCCTTACACCCAGCACCTCGCTCCCGCGTCCTCGCACGCCCCAGAACCTTCTCGTCTCAGTCGTGACTTCACAAGTTCTAAGACGTTGACACTCCACGCTAACGAGCGGGCTCCACGCGTGAATGGGCCTCCCATTCCACGTGGGCCACGCGCCCATCCGACTGGACCTGCCTCCACCCCTGCCAGCCCGAGCCCATTCCCTCCCCCAACAGCTCCTTTGGCCCAAGGCCAACCTAGCCTAACCCCCAGCCCAGCCCAACTCCCTCCCCAAGCCCCTCATCATTCGGACAAGGGCCAAAAGCCCACTGATCCCTCCCATTCCACCCACAACCATATCGCCATCACTTTGGCCTCTCATTCCGAGGTTATTTTCCACGACACCTCCATTGCCCCTCCTCCCCCTAACGCCCTAACGCCACATCCCATACCCGAATGGACGAGGACCCACCGAGCGACCTAGAGCGCACCTCACTCGACACCACCATGCACCTTCTTCCCCCATCTAGGCCCCCCGACCCTCCGATAAGTCCTTCGTCCGTCCCTGATGCCACTATTATCCTTGACTCCCCGATGAATGAAATCACAGCAGATACTGCGAGTTCACCTGATGAGGGACCAGCTTGTGATGGGGCCGGCACCCCTGCCTCTTAGCCCACTCATTTTTTTGTTGTTTTTATGTCCATCCTCCTCTGGAACTGTCAAGGGGCTGGGGGTAAATCCTTTCAGCCTATTCTTAAGAACTACATCCGCACTCACAAACCGATACTGGTAGTTTTGATGGAACCCCGCATCAGTGGCGCTCGAGCCCAACAAGTTATCAAGAACTTGGGTTTCAACCAGTCCTTCCGAGTGGAGGCTATAGGCTTCTCCGGCGGCATCTGGCTTTTATGGAATAAGGACACCCCTATTCAAATTATGATCACCCATCGGCAATTCATTCATGTGAAGATCCAATGGACTCATACTCCGTTCGTGTTCACTGCTATCTATGCCAGCCCGACCTACTCTCTTCAACATTTCTTGTGGGACCACTTACAGCACATTGCCCGATCTACAACTCTCCCTTGGCTTTTAGGAGGCGATTTTAACGCCAAGTTGGACTGCAATGATCAACGGGGCGGCTCCAACCTCCGCTCAGGAGTGAGCCCTTCCTTTCGCGACTGCATCCACTGCTGTCAACTGCAAGATCTTGGCTTTATTGGACCTAAATTCACCTGGCGACGCGGGCAACTTCGCGCCCGCCTTGATCGTGCTTTCTGCTCCAGTCCATGGTTGTCGGAATTTCCCCACACAACTGTTCATCCCCTTCCCTTCCTGAAATCCGATCATCGCCCTCTCCTTGTCACCTTCGCGCATCCTCCGTCTCCTCCCCCTCCCCCTCGGGCTTTTCGGTTTCAGTCTGCCTGGTTGACCCATGCCCAATTTGGCCAAACTGTTAAGGACAATTGGCCTCCCCATATTTCGAATATTACTACTAAGCTCGATCATTTGGCTACACAGCTTCAGCAGTGGAACTCCACCACTTTCGGGAACATTTTTTCCCGCAAAAGGCGACTCATGGCTCGCCTTCAGGGCCTTCAAACCCACCTGGATGCTGGGGATTCTGCCTCTTTGCGCGACTTGGAGGCATACCTTCAGCAGGAGCTTGAACAGGTACTCATTCAGGAGGAACTGTTCTGGCACCAAAAATCGCGTTGTCAGTGGCTCGCGCAGGGGGACAGAAACACTAAGTACTATCACGCAGTCACTACGGGACGCCGACGGTCCCTGCAATGTCGCTCCCTCCGCGATGAACATGGGTGTGAAAGTTCAGATCCCGGTGGCATTCAACGCATCGCCCGCAACTTCTTCGCCAACCTCTACACCACTAGCCAGTCCACCCCACCACCCCCTCTTCCTCCCGATTTTCCCCCTCTCCCTCTCCAGGCCCGTAAGGATCTGCTCGAACCTATCTCTCCCGACGAAGTCAAGACAGCTTTCTTTGATATGAATCCTCATAAGGCGCCGGGCTTCGACGGTTTCACTGCGCTTTTCTTCCAATCCCAGTGGGAACACCTTGGGCCCGATCTCGTCTTATTCATACAAAAAACGTTTAGGCACGAAATCTGGGAGCAAGCCCTGAATCGTACTATCTTGGTCCTCATTCCTAAGACCCCCTCCCCGCAGTCGATTATGCAGTTCCGGCCTATCGCTCTGTGCACGGTCCTGTACAAGGCTATCACCAAAGTGATTCTCAATAGACTGAAAACCCACCTCGACAAAATTGTAGCCCCAACCCAATATAGCTTTGTCCCGGGCCGGCACATTGTTGATAACATCATCATCTCCCAGGAGGTTATTCATTCCATGCGGAGAAAAACCGGTAAAACCGGGTTTCTGGCAATTAAGGTAGACTTGGAAAAAGCCTACGATCGGCTTTCTTGGGCTTTTATCCTCGATACGTTCATCGCTGTCGGAATCCCGGATTCCCTCATTAATCTTATCATGAAGTGTCTTTCTACAGTGACTATGCAGGTTAATTGGAATGGAGCCTTAGGGGACATTTTTACCCCTACTCGAGATCTCCGTCAAGGTGACCCGCTTTCACCTTATCTGTTTATGCTATGTATGGAGCGCCTTGGCCATCTCATCACGCACTCCGTGGCCCGTGGACTCTAGATGCCTATCACTTTAAGTCGCCCAGGTCCCGCCATATCCCACCTGTTTTTTGCTGAAGACCTCATCTTATTCTCATAAGCTTCTCTTGAACAGGTTTCCATTATTCGGGCCATCTTGGATTCTTTTTGTGCAGTGTCGGGACAACGCATTATCCAGGATAAATCCCGTGTCTTTTACTCCCGTAACATTTCCCCTTCTACGGCTCGTATTCTTAGTCGAGCGCTGGGTTTCAAACGAACCCTGGATCTCGGTCGATACCTTGGAGTTCCCCTGCTTCACGAAAAAGTCACTAAAAAGACTTACCAGTATCTGATCGACAAAGTCCAGCACCGCCTTTCAGGGTGGCAAGCCAACCTCTTGTCTTTTGCGGGCCGCCTCACTCTAATTCAGTCGGTCCTCTCTGCGCTCCCTATTTATATGATGCAAACGGTTCGTCTTCCTCGGGGTTTGTGCGATGCTTTGGAGAAGATTATGCGTACCTTTTTATGGGGCTCCTCCCCCGGACATAGGAAGCTTCACCTTGTTCACTGGGATCAAGTCTGCCAACCGAAGGAGTTGGGTGGATTAGGGCTTCGGAACATCCGTGCCACCAATGACGCTTTGCTTACCAAATTAGGCTGGGCTCTGATCACTAAGCCCAACGCTTTGTGGGTCCAAATTTTATCGGCCAAATATAAGTTTGATGTCAATCATATCCCTCCCGCTCTCCCTTCGACTGGTGGCTCCATGGTATGGCGGAGTATCAAGGCTATTTGGCCCCATGTAATTAATGGCATGCGCTGGATGATCGGTGACGGGTTCCAGACTCGGTTTTGGCTAGACCCCTGGGTCGCCGACGAGGGTCCCCTTATTCAGTATGTTACTAATCTTGTCCCTTCCACAGAAATTGATCGTCGCGTTCACCAATTCGTGGACACCACTGGTAACTGGGATTGACCCCAATTTCAACCTTTCCTCTCTTCCTCCATTTTGTGGGCCATTGCGGGAACTTTTCCCCCCAAGCCTTACCTCGAAGCCGACAAACTCCGGTGGGGACCGTCACCTACTGGGCACTTCACTACATCTTCGACCTATTATATGATTATGGAGCACCCGCGGGCCCAACCCGACCGCTGATGGAAGACCATATGGAAATGGCCCGGCCCACAGCGTATCCACACTTTTCTTTGGCTCTTTGCACAAGACCGCCTCATCTCCAATCAGCAACGCGCTCGCAAGCATCTCACTACGAGCTTGAACTGCTATCACTGTCGGCTGGAGGAGTCCTCGCTTCATGTTGTTCGAGATTGCCCCAAAGCGTGACATATTTGGCTTACTTTTCCCCGCCACGCCCTCCCTTCCACTTTTTTCACTACCACCCATCAGGAATGGCTTGCTACTACTCTCCAAACCCCTCAATTGGTTTCAGGCCTTGAATGGGCAGCTATCTTTGGGACAACTTGTTGGTTCCTTTGGACATAGCGGAATCAGGTCCTTTTCGACCCTCAGTTCTCCTGGCCAATTTCTCTTGTCACTATCATCCTCAATCATGTCTGCTTGAGTTCCCAGGCATCAGCTTCGCTTTCTTGTGCCCGTCTGGCCCCTCGAGCACGATCTACACAATTTATTGGGTAGTGCCCGCCCACCCCTGGGTGGGTCAAACTGAATACGGATGGGGCGTGTTGCAACGACACCTCCTCGCCCACTGCAGGAGGTCTCATTCGAAATCGCTCTGGCGATTGGCTAGGTGGTTTTGCTCAGAATATAGGCCGCTGTTCCCCAGTTTCAGCTGAACTCTGGGGCGTCTACTCGGGTCTTCAGCTGGCATGGACCCTCGGTTTTCGCCGCGTGATACTTGAACTAGACTCTATCGTGGCTCAAGAACTCCTCTCCGATGCCTCGCATCGCGCCCTATCTCTCAATCCTTTGGTCCTGGGCATCAATGAACTTCTCATCCGAAACTGGGTAGTCATCCCTCGCCACACCTATAGAGAGGGCAACCGGTGTGCTGACTGGCTCGCCAACTATGCTTTTACTTTGGGACTCGGGCTCACAACTGTTGATAGGGCACCATCCGGGTGTGCCACTCTCCTTTTAGAGGATATGGTCGGAGTTAGTTTCCCTCGTAGGATATTGTAATTTGTACTTTTTCCGTTGTAAAAAAAAAAAAGAATGCCTTCGTTTGGTTTTACTGTCAACAAAAGGGTAACGCTTTCTATGTGGCCAATTATAAAGTGGGTTTTGGAAACCCATAAGCATTAAGCATGTGTTAATGTGTGTAGGCGGCAAAAGCTAGGGTTTACGTCAAAGAAGAAGATTTTTGTTTTTTGTTTGGTTTTTTAATATTTTAAAGACTTAATTCTAATTAAATGAGTTTAATTGAGATTAAGTAGGTTTAAATACCTAATAAATTTGAAAAGTGTGTTTCTAACTATTTGAAAATTGATTTCAAATGATAATTTTTATTAGGAATGTTTTAGAAGTTAATTTAATTTTTCAAGATGTTGAATTATTAAATTATATTAATGATCTATTCAATTCCAAAGGTAATTATTTTTCTTAATTTGATTAAGATTAATTATTAAATTGATTCCTAATTATTTTTAGAAAACTAGTTTCTAAAATTAGAATTAATTAGTTTCAATTAGATTGAAATTAATTAACTAGAAAAGTTGTTTCTAAAATTAGAATTAATTATTTTCAATTAGATTGAAATTAATTAATTAGACATCTTGAAATTAAGAAAAATGTTTTCTTAAATAATTACGAAAGTTGTTTCTTAATTAAATTTATTTATTTCAATTTCATTGAGATAAATTAAATTTATAATTTTATTTGTTTAGAGAATTATTATGTAGTTTATTTAGAAACTGTTTCTTTATTTATA
>JAOQMP010000208.1:22974010-22985338 GCA_027563575.1 Erythroxylum pedicellare | reverse complement strand
AGGCATGGTAAAGTAGTGGTACAGCTGAACAACAATTAGAGCAAGTTATCTCTTTTCTCATTTTCATTAGCTTAACAACCTTTATACTGCAAAGCCCATGAATACTCTGTAAATTTGTGAATTAAATTAGGATCACCAGATGAACTGAGCATCACCCTTGCATGCCGTAGTTTTCTGCTTCTTCATATAGATTGTAGCTTCCAGGCATCCCCATCTTTCCAGTAAGATGGTCATCTCCTGCATTGACTTTAGTAGTTATTTAGAGTTCACAGTTAAGGCTATTACGAGTTGACTCAAAGGTAGGATAGTACTATAGGAAGTAGTTAAAGTTTATAATTTCATCTTGTAGGTACTTTAAAATAGGAATACCTACTTTTATGATGCAATTTATCCATTGTATTAAACTATGCTTTTTACAAACAAGATCCCCATATTCATCAACATATACCAGGAATGCTTTGTAGGAGAGCATGCTAAAAACAGTAAGACAAAGCCTCAGACAAAAAGCATTAGTACTGAAGTTGTTGCAGTGAAAATTGTAATAAGATGACAATTACTCTTTAAGTGGTACCAGTCAGTCATCCCTTACTAGTGTATGAGAACAGTGCTATCTTTCCAGGTTATATGATGGCTAAAGAAGGCAAATCAACAACTATCTACGTACTTGGATTAGAAAACACACCCAAGAAATGTAGTTCAGAGCTTATCTCCGGGCTCCGAAAGCACAGATCTTCCGGCCTTGGAGGGTTCTGCTGGGAGTGAAATATTTCTGGTTTTGATTTCTTCTCATTCAATGAATCAACTTCTGTCTCCACTTCGGACTCTGGATTGTTGGATGGCACAACCATTTGCTTCCTTTTTGATCGAGCACGCCTGTTTTGGAACCAATTATACACATTTGTTTCAGATATTTGTCCATGCTGACTAAGTTCAGATGTTATCTCTTTGATCTTTTGCTTGCTCGGAGTTCCATTTCCTTGATCAAAAATACGCTCCAAAATCTGAAGTTGTATGGGTGTTGGTGTCCACCGCTGCCTAGCGCTAATTTTGTGCCCGGCAGTAGCCATCAGTGGATCACAGTATAGGGTACCCAGTCGGCCTCCTGAAATTTATCACAATAATGGAGGGTCAATCTTATAATCTTCAAACTAATTAACAAGGAAAAAGATGATGATGAGATTTACTGAAGGAAATCGACATTCAGCATCAGAATTTGTAAGTAGATCAAAGTATCTGTGTTCTCGCAAGTCAAAAGCAGCAATTTTTTTTGGGAACAATCAACTGGGGAAACTTTTGGTAAACATGGTCAGCAAAATTAGAATTACAACAAATCTGGAGTGATTGTATATGTATCAGAGGTCTCCTTTTGACAACAGAGGGAAAGATAAAAGAGTATGAGCATGAGAACAGAATAGGACCTGCAAGATCTTGCTGGGCAGAAAGGGTCTTATGCATCTCCACCAACTGTTCACATATTGTAGCGTAAATAGCAATTTGCTTCCTGAGAGTTTCCAGTTGATCATCTGTCATAACCTTAACGTATAACATTCCTCCATTGGCATTCCCATTCCCATCTTTTCCATTAACGTTTACACCAGCATTTCGACTGTCTCTGTCTTGTAGCTGTAGCTGTTGATGGTGGTCTTGGTTATTATCCCACTCCATCATGTTGTCTCAGTCATGACACAAGAGCCACTTCTCCCAGAAAAAGAAAGGAAAGCTTTAAGACGCAGGTAAAGTCATTAGCATTGCAGCTGTAGTGAGTGGGGAATTGAAAAAGAAGAAGAAAGCAGAAAGAAACAGACAAACCTGTGAAGAAAAGTTTATTGTTGTATGGTCTTGGTGTGGGACAGTGTTAGTGTAGCAGACAAAACTTTTTTGCCAATAGCTAATTTTGGTACCAAATCTTGCATCATCAATCCTTTTAGATCCATCCATGGATGATGGGATTTCTAACCTTGAAATCCACCAACCATGAGATGACTCCTACTTAGCTATAGTAAATGACAAAACAATCATGGATCAAAGAAAATCCAAACAGTTCAAGTTTTAACCAACAATGAATGCCGGAGGTCAACACAATCTAAGTGGCATAAATAAAACGCCAACTCTCATTATTATTGGGTTGGAAGTAATTCTATCTGAGCGCCCTGTACACTGCCAGATTCTATCCAAATCCCAGGAAGGAAGGTACATTTAGGTCATGTCATTACCAGCCTTGTGACTTTCCGCATGTTTGTCTATATTCATTTTGTTGGTACGTTACATGTAATATGTATAAATACATAAATAAAATAAAATAGTTACTGGACTTAAATTACGTTCATGTGATCACTGGTATCCATGCATTGTAAAAGAGCTTGATTGGTGCATCCAACGACAATGATCCATTCATTATATGCTTTCTTGCTGTTCTCAACAAGTGTGCCAACTGAAATGGTCCGTCCGATCAGCCTGGAGTCTTCTGGTTTTGGCAACAAACCAACAATTACTTGGCCGGCCATGTGCAGCTCTCCACGATGTGGCAAGGGGAATTTGGTTCAATCCATAAGGAACTTTGTGTTGTTACAAAATCCTTTACTTTCGGTCAACACAAAACTAATTACTAAACCAACTTCCTACAGCAGAGTTGGAAATTTGTTAAAAGAGTTTTACACAAGGTTTTTAAATTGTAAATTTACATACTGTATTAAGAATTATAATAATTAAGAAATATGAATACAATCGTAATACAATCTACAATTTAAAATACTTATTATCTTTATACATTGCCCTGGAGCTAATGAAGTTCATTTCATTGTCGATCATACAATTCTGTTGTCTTAAAGGGCAAGTAATACTGAATATGGCCTGAAGAAGTGCATGCCAAAAATAAATCATTTTGAGTTGGTAGTATTATAGTAGAACTTAGAAGCTTACGAACCAACAATTAAGGCACTAATTGAGGCAGTTGGTGTAAAGATAAGGTAGTTGTTATGAATAAAATATATAGTGGAATATGGGGCCAACCTCCCTGCCAGCCACAAATAGTGTTTCTGGTGTGAGGTTGCACTCCAATCCAAGACAGTTTATTGGCCTAACGTAGCTTTTACATATTGAGTGAAGATATAAAAGCTTTCTTGGATTCTTTTTATCATACTCGCTCCCTTCAAGGATCTTTGTTAGATGCTTCCTTGACCAAGAAAGTGTAGTTTACCTAACACGATTTAGCAATATAACAAGTAGTATGAACCTTATTAAGTGTCTCGGAACCTTTGTGAAAGGGAAATAAACGAAGTAAATGTGGAATACTTGATTTTGATTTCATCAAAAATTTGGAGGAGTTTTTCGAGGTCGTAACGAACTCGAATTCACCAGGACCTTCACGAAAACTTCTCACTGGTACATAGTTAACGTCTTTCTACAGTTTTTCTCAAAACGTAAGCTCTCTTAACTAGTTAGAGAATTCGGAAGCTTACGAACAATATGAGCAACTGTAGGAGATCTTAAACTATTTATATAGCTTTTATATCAGACTTCTCCATCACAAGCCTGATATAGATTTGGTCTACATTGATCGAGATCTATTTTTCTCCTGAATTTTGACCCATTTACTTAGACCATTCATTGAGCTACTTTATTATCTTTATTCGAATCAAATTACATAATTTAACAGATAAGTTATTGAAAATCGATAAACACAATTAATTGTTGTCCAAGTTTTTGAAAAATGTCTAACATTCTTCCCCTCGGATAATAATTAATTGTGATATTGACTCAAGTTTAAAAACAATTTAAAATTTTGGTTAAGTCACGTTACTATATTGGTACCAAATTTAAAAATTAAAACAATTGATCCAAAGATAATGAAAGTTCAACATTCTTTCCTACAAGGCTTTCGATATTGAAAGATATATCAAACATAAGTGTCATGTGTGACACATGTCCAATATAATCACACATATACAATACCTTACTAACATGAATGAGAAAATGGAGTGAGGCAAACTAGAATGACACCTGTATGATCTAATATCTATCATCTTTTGTTTATAGTTTTCGATTTCTCTATATCTTTTGCTAAATTGCACCAGAGAAATCTTGTATTCTCTCATCGAATACTAAACAACATTAGAGAAAACCTTTATGTTCTCTAACTGAATGCCAAACTGCATTAGAGAACCTTTATGAGATTGAAGATTTATATCCCCTATGCCATATTAAAACTTATGGATATCCTATTAAATTGTATATGTCTCAATGATATAGGCTTGGTCAACCTGTATATATGCCCAATGACCTTTAAAATGTTTCATATGTATTATGACATTACACAATAATAGGTATTACTAAGGATAAAAAGATGACCATCTTTATTAAAGAACCATTATACTATCATAATACATCAAAATGTATAATCTTACAAGGAGCAAACATAACGATCCCTAACTAATAGTGTCAAAGGACTTCAAAACACCCATACTGTATACTTATCTTTCAAACACAAGTGGGTGAAGTCCTTTAGTTAAAGGATTGGCTAACGTATCCTCAATCCTGATTCGCTTCAACGTCACCTTTCTGAATTAACTCCTTAACGGTCAAGTATTTGATCTTCAAATGCTTAGACCCTGTGATATTTTTATTGTTGTTACTAAACAACATAACAACAAGATTATCACAGTACAACCGAATGAGTCTAGCCACTGAATCTACTACAGACAACTCAAAAATCAAGTTTTTGAGCTAAACAGTTTGTGAAGCAACCCCATAGCATGCATGGTCGAGGAAGTTACCAGTGTTTGCTTGACACTCTTCCATGACACTGCACCATCTACCAACATAAAAATGTAACTTGAAGTGGAATTTCGATCATCTAAACACATAGCAAAATTAGAATCCGTATACCCTACGAGGCTTAGATTGTTGACCCTTCTTTATGTCAACATATAATCTTTAGTACCCTTAAGGTATCTCAATACTCGCTTGATTGCATTCTATTGGTCTATACTTGAGTTAGCCAAATATTGACCGAGCAGTCCAATGACAAATGCAATGTCCGACCTAGTGGATACCTGGACATACATCAAGCTACCAACTGCACTAGAGTACGAATCATTCCTCCTACGCTCCCTCTCAACTTCATTCTTTGGACACTGTGCTAAAACAATCTCTCATCATGAGAGACAGGTTCTATAATAGATTTACAGTTAGCCATATTAAACCTTTGTAACACTCACTCAATGTATACACTTTGTGAGAGGCCTAATGAGTGTTGAGATTTGTCCCAGTGAATCTGTATATGTAGGACAAAAGATGTTTTACCAATGTATTTTATGTCAAAATGTTTGGCCAAAGTTGCTTAACTTCATGCAATATGGTTAAGTCATTTGACGCGAACAATATATCATCCACATACAATAGTAGGAAGATGACTTTGCTCCCCCTGATCTTGTAGTACAAGAATTTTTCAATTTTTGTTTTGCATAAAGCCGAAAGATGTTAGAATCTCATCAAACTTCAGGTACCACTATCTAGAAGCCTGTTTTAGATCGTATATTGATTCGGTCAATTTGCAAACTTTGTCAATCGCCCCTTTATCCTAAAACCCTTCGGGTTGTTCCATATAGTTCTCTTCATAAAGGTTACCGTTCAGGAAAGCAGATATTCCATTTGATGTAGCTTCATGTCATAATGAGTTACTGTTTTCATAATCACTCTAAATATATCCTTCGAGGATAAGGGAGAGAAGGTAATATTAAAGTCAACCCTCTGGCAATAATCGAGCCTTAAACTACTCAACTTTACCCTGAGTGTCCTTTTTGGTCTTAAATAGCCATTTGCAATTGACAGATCTACAATGTTGAGGAAAATTAACAAGCTCTCATACCTTGTTGTGCTATATAGATCGTACCTCATCCTTCCTTACTTACCAGCACAAGTCTGCATGGGGTCTAGAAATAGGTTCTATTAAAGTAACTAGATTCACAACATGTCCTATATCGAGTCTTGTTCACCTAAATAGGCTATGAAGTTAGGTGAAATAGTAGAGTGCCTCTCTCTAGTGGATCTGTGCAATTGTATTGGTTCTTGTACCCTAGGAACCTCTGCTTATATAGGTATAGGTTCCTATTCCAACACAGGCATGATATTTAGACTTTGATCCACTAGAATTGACTATATGAGCAGCAGATACGAAATAATTGTAGTATTCATTCTGCTATCACCTGAATGGTGAGAGGGCCTACCCTCATCATATACATCGTATTCCAGAAACTTAGCCGTTTGTGATTTCACTATTTTGAACCCTCCTTTTCTACAGTAAAATCTGTAACATTTAAAGTAGTCTAGATAACCTACTAGATAGCAACTAGTAGAACGAGGTAGCAATTTGCTTTCATAAGGATTATATAATAGTGCCTCTGCAGGGCAGCCCCACACACGAATGTGTGAAAGGCTTGGTTTCCTACCAACCCAGAGTTCAAAAGGACTCTTAGGCACTGAGTTGCTTGGAATTAATATATAAAATGTCATCTTAATGACCTCACCCTAAGGTAATCGAGTAGGTTAGTCCTACTCCGAATCGACCTCATTATGTCCTTTAGGGTGCCATTATGCCTTTCAGCTACAACATTTTGCTCAAGACTACTCGACATAGTAAATTGAGTCACTATTCCAATTGATTATAAATACCTAACAAACTGACCTTTTTCTTGTCCTGCAACACCAAGTCTGCCATAGTACTCTCCTCCCTAATTAGATCTGATAATCTTGATTGATTTTTCCAATTGGTTCTCAACTTCAGTCTTAAAGATCTTGAATTTATTAACTTCAGACTTTATCTTAAGTAAGAACATGTAACCGTAACGGGAATAATAATCTATAAATGTTAGAAAATATTTGGAATGGAATAACATAGATGTATAGGGTCCACTTATGTCCGTATGTATGAGGTCTAACATGCCAGAAGCATGAGTTTACCTCTTTTTCTTTATCTTTGTTCAACTTACCTCTGCAATAGTCAATACAAGTTTTTAGATCACCAATATCTAGAGTTGAGATAATGTTTTCCTTTATCAATCTCTCAACCCTTTCTCTAGAAATGTGACCTAAGCGTCTATGCCACAACATGTATGATGTTTCCTTTATCAGAGGTCTCTTACGAGTCATAGGTTCATCAATATAAGAAGAAGCATACATTTTATTAGGAGTAAGACATATTCAATATAAACCGTAAGACAAGAAGGTAGCTCCAATATGTTTTGCATTGATAAATATATTTACAACTGAAGTATCAATTACAAAACAATAACCCTCTTTGTCCAAAACTGACACAAAAATCAGATTTCGTCTAAAAGACAGTATAAAAAATTTGTCCCGTAAAACAATTACAAACCTCATATTAAGGTTCAAACCTACATCCCCTACATACAAAACATCTACTTCTTCATTATTGTCGAGCATAAGCTTCTTTTGTCCTTTAGTCGACCTTCTCGTGCATTTGAACCCCTGTATTGTGACAATAACATGATTAAATGCTCCATTATCAAGCCGCCAAGAACTTGATGTAGTTATAACTAAATTGGATTCATAAATCATATAGGCCGAAGAGTTACTTGACATCTCCTGTTTGACTTTCCAGACTTTGTACTTCTGGTAGTCAGATTTTTTATATCCCTTCTTCTTGTAGAAGAAGGACCTCATATTCTTTAAGTCTTATGGACCCTTTGCAATGCTAGATTGACCAGTTTTAATATGTGGAGAGGGTTTGGATTTCTTACCCTTAAACTTTTAGGGCTTAATCCTCCTGTTTCCTTTGGCTGCATACAAGGCTGTATAAGGAGTGCTCTTTAGCTTCTCCTCTGCTACAACACATCGGGAAATCAAGGCATTGATATTCTAAGCCTTATTTTAGGAAATATATGAAGTGACCAACATTTCAAACTCTTACGAGAGAGTATTAAACCCTGGTGCACTTTCAATGTATCAAGAATGAGAATATCCAACGCCTTCAACTTACTATGAAGGTAAACTATCCTTATAATGTATTCCTTTAGACCTCCTTCTCCAATATACCTTATGGAGAACAAATCCTTAATCAAAGTGCATAACTTAGCATTAGACAAGACCTTGTATCTTTGAGAAACATTGTCTATAAATTCCTTTGCTATGGTGGTGTCCAACAGTCCACTCAGCAGATGATCTAGGAATAACCTCTTAATGGTCAAATAGCATATCCTGTTTGACCGCTCCCAAATTGCAATCGCCTTATCAGCTTTCAATTTGATGTCTATAGGTGGAGAGGGTCTCTCTGTCAGCGTAGCCATGTTGATGTTTGGCATCTCCAAGGTAAACTCGACATCCTTCTTCTACTTCTTGATATTGAAACATGTCAAGGTTTTAATGATGACAGTATTGTTGTTGACAGAAAATGTGACTGCAAAAGACAATGAAAAAATAGCGTAAATGAGGATAACAGCAATACTCAAAACGTTAAAATAATATCTATTCCGAGAATCTAATAACACGTATTATGAAACGCCTTTGGGCTAAATGCATAATATATCCAATTAGACATCTACATAAAAGCGATCAAAGTACAAACCATCAACTCTCATGACACTACTACCTTTGAAAAAATAGATCATTTAAGCAACAACTTTCCTTCATCTAATGCATTTATGCACATCTCAAAATCTTATGTAAGGCTAATACCTTTTGACAAACTAGCCAACATAAGACCAAAGACATTCCCCAACATGCTTGGAGAATAATTTAAAATACTGGCTTGAAAGGTCACTTTAGTTACTACATTCTCATTAGTACCCGAAAAGTCCACAAACACAAGGGATACACTTTTATGTTATCCTCAGACTCTATATAGGCATACAGTATGTGAAAATGTAACATTAATAAATGTAAACAACCGAATGCCCAGTCAAATTATCATATACTTGTGTTGAAGACATTCTTTAAAAAATTTATTTGAGACTTTGGTAGCAAAAAAAATCCTCATTAAAGCGATTATCGTGCATTACCGGACATTAATCTAACCACCCAAGATACAAGAACCTCATATATCTCACTCATGACAAGTTTATTGCACGAAAATTCACTCTAAAATAGCATTAAAATGTCTAAATTCCTTTTCTGAAGTGAAACTACCAATGTAATTAATCCAAAAAATTAAAAAAATCACTTAAAAAATTCCTCCAACCTAAAAATTGATCCAAAAGGACTCGGGACAACCTTATGGGAAATATGAAAATTATCTTTTTCTCTTCTAGAATTTATGTCAGCAGTCACTGTAATGTTGATGTCAGCATGTTATTGTGCACTGACATCAGGGGTGTGAGTGGGCCTGTGGCACGTGCATTGCACACAGGCACACCCAACACGCCTCCAGATGTGTTAAGCAAGTGTGTTGTACTTGCCCTTCGTACACTGATGCGCTGAGACATCGTTGGCGTGTGTGGCTCATGCGCTCACATGTGTAGATGCACTGATCTTATATGGCATGTGTATCACATGCACAGCTACTCATCTGCACCCGTGCTTGCTATATGTAGGGACAACTGGATGACTCGTGCATTACACGTGCCAGTCCCATCCCCATCGGTTGAAAAACATGCTCGTTGTGGCGTGAGTATCATATGTGTCCTTCGTCTGCGTCGCTCATCTGGTAGGAGCGTGTAACATACTCGCCAACCAAACCGTCTCAATGGAGATACTGTTCACGAGTTAGGCGCACGTACTATATGCGCTCGAAGTTCATCGTCATTGTTGACGGTGAAGGCAATTTTTGGGGAGTTTTAAGCAAGTTTTTTGCTCTCCATAGCTCGTTTTTAACTCGTTTCTCAATGCTACAAACGTATAGCTTACTTTTGTGCATCCATACACATGAAAAAATCAAAAAACGGATCAAAAGACCTTTAAAACCCTTATGGATAAAAACAAAAAAACTTCATTTTTAGCCACCCAATCACATAACTGCTTTAAGACTACATGTAACACGTAGCATGAACCTTATTACGTGCCCCGAATTGTTTGTGAAAGGGAAATAAACGAAGTTAATAGAGAATACCTGATTTCAGTTCCATCAGAAGTTCGGAGGACCTTTCCAAGGTCGTAATGAGCTCGAATTTACTAAGACCTTCACGAGAACTTCACCCCGACACGTTGTTAATGTCTTTCTACAATTTTCTCAAAATGTAAGTTCTCTTAACGGGTTAGAGAATCTGAAAGCTTACGAATGATATGAGCAACTGTAGGAGATCTTAACCTATTTGTATAGTTTCCGTATCGACCTTCCTTATCACAAGTTCGATATGAATCCGGTCCATACTGATCGGGATTCGCTTTCCTCTTGGACTTCGATTCATTGACGTAGATTATTTATTGAGCCACTTTATTATCTTTATCTAGATCAAATTTCGTAATTTAATTGATAAGTTCTTGAAAATTGATAAAATGTAATTAATTGTTTTCAATTTATGAAAAATGTCTAACAAGCAAACCCCAAGCATACTTTTAGATGTTGATTTTGTGGTTAATAAATGAATTTGACCTTTTGTTCTTTTCACAACATTCTAAAACCTTAAAATCTTGCATTGACTGTCCTTTACACATTTTGCTCCACCACTTTTAGCTCAACCGAATTCTCTGAAAATAAGCATTGTTATACTCTTCATTTCATCCACGCAATGATTAAAACATCTACTCTTAAAACTGTTGGGGTGATCCCATTTCTCCTTTTCGTTCTATTTCCTTTTTGAAGAGAAAGATGGAAGCTAATTAGCAACTAATTCCGTCGAGATTTGTGGTGATATTTTTCCATTGAAACAAAGGAAATAGTCAAAGTAGCGAGTCTAAGTTCTAAGACAAGTACATGAATTCCATGTGAGAAGAAGCTGTCAAGTCATGATAAAGCACCAACCCCGTACCATAATTTCCAACCTTACAACACACTTGAACCAAACAAAGACTCCACAGACAAAAAAGGTGTGGCTCCAAAATGATGTTTTGACACCACAACCCAAAGGGCAACCACAAAAAGCCCACATGGAACCATGAATGCTTGAAAAATTTGTTCAAGAGTACAATCTCTCCAGGCCATATAAAAGAGCGTGCAGATTTTGGTCAGCAATCGGAGAAACAGGCCTGTAGGTCATCTGCTATACATGGCAACCGGATCTCGTCATAAAGGCACAAAATTGCAGTAAATGATTCAGAACGTATTGTAACATTGATCTTTGGTATTTCGTCCCTTTCTGTGAACTAAAAGTTTCACAAATTTTCTCAATGAAGACAAGAGAAGTTCCTCAAAAATTTACCCATTAATACAGACGATCA
>JAOQMP010000208.1:22947416-22974000 GCA_027563575.1 Erythroxylum pedicellare | reverse complement strand
TCTACAGATGACGGGATAAGAATGTTCTTCTATATCAAACAACCACAAACAAGACATATTTACTTACTCCACACTTACCTAAACCACGCAAACATGATTGCCCATGCAAATGACTTATATATGTTACCTCTCCTCTGTCTGTACCATGTTGTATCACAGTCTTCACTCTCTCCTGATATTTATCCAGACAATATCATTGGAGCATTACCTTTACGGTTTCCTCGATAATATCTCCCATGATCAGGCATTCTATCTCTTTCCCATAAGCATTAGCCTCATCGTCCATCAAAGTGGACCATGGAGAGGATTCTAAATTCCTAGCCTCCAAACTGTCAAGTGAGTAGTAAGACTTGTCGTTTGAAGGGTATATATACTCACATATGATCTCCCATGTACGATCAAGCAATTTTTTTCCACGTAAAGGTGGCAGCATGGACATACCTATAATCTTCCTTCTAAATCTAGACATGGTTATAGGAGGTCCAAGTACAGATGGCAGTGTTTCATTCAACAAATCGAATAGCATTTTGTGGTCTACTTTTTCACTTTTGTCCAACGTAAATTCCCTGTCCTTGGCCTGTTTCCTATACGATTCTTTCACTTCTTCAAACACTGAGTTGCTAATAGGCTTTCCAGATGGGTTCCATTTGGATAAACATTGATCGTATGACCCATCATATAAACCAGAAGTGATGAATAAATCTCTTATGTAAGCTTCTGCTTTGTTATCCAAATCAACCATCAATTCCACAGGCTCATGTGTTGTTGCGTCCTCAAGTCCATCTGATTCAAGTTGATTTAGTTGCCTCCGCAGCTCTTCAAAAACAATAAACACAAAAACTATTAGCAGTTTGTGATAGATCTACTGAGTTGTACACAGTTATGTCAGCAGGATCAGAAAAACTTCATTTTATCAGTTGGTGTAGGCATTAGCTAGCAGCAGACGACCACCAGTATGGTAGGGACAAATCCTCAAAAAGAGGTTACTAAACCATCCTCTCTTAAAAGTCTTGAAACATAAAGCCACTAGAAGATATTGGACCAAAGAGACATCCAATGGAAACAATTCAAATTGTACATGGAATCATTAAGCAAATTCAAGCATAATGCATAGAAGTTGGAAATAGAGACTCTGTACTGAAGCAAGAAAGATATGTTTCTAACCGTTTAGATTACAACTGATCTCCCTGAAAACCTGAGGCAAAGAACCATCTTCTCTAAAATCAGGAGTTGAAGCTGGGCTGATGTCATCTGCTGGCCTCCAAAACTCTTCTTGAGGACTGTTGCACACTGATGCAGGACTTGGAGGTACCTCAGTTGAGTTCTCCTAAGATGCAAGACAAATAAACAGAGGGATTTACTAATGAAACTCTGTACGTTGATGATTAATATTTTAAAAAAGAATTTAGTAGTACCATAAGGGCCCTGTGCCCCAAGTTCCTAGTAACTGTCGGTCCACTCATGATATCTTTCACGATATCCTGCTCAAAACCATGGGACTCTACTATTGATTCCATTTTCTTGCCAAATAGCCTACCCCTAAGACTGAGGTTGTATTTGAAATTTGAGACTTTTTCTTTGATATTGAATTTTTCCTTCTTCAAGTTTTTCATATCAAAAGTCACATTGTCAAGGGACTCATGTTTCCTCCTGATGTGGGCACCAGTTAGAACGTGGCGATCCTCGAGAAGAAGCTTCCCAAATGATGTTCCCGACACAGGGGCCGACAAGGACCTTATCAAATTTCTAGGGGACAAGTCTCTATGAAGCAATGAATCACCATCTTCATGCCAAAAAGATCTGGTTTGAATTTCCTGTTCATCTTCCTTAATTTCCCAGTAAGCCTGTTCATTTCGATTTTTCGAGACGTCTCCAACTTGTTTGAGCCTATACAACTCATTATCTACAGGAAACGATCTGGAACTGCTACTGATGATCACTGGAGCATCAAGATGTGCTTCTCTCTTCAGAACATTCCTTAATCTTTCTGACAAGAATCTTCTTGTATCCCTGTTTATGAACTCTGGAGAATTGCATGCATTGAACTGAATTTCACTTCTACATGATCGTGTTGATTCTGAGCGAAGCAAATTCATTCCATGCTCATGGCTAGCACTTTCTCTGACTTGTTTTGCTATGTGTTGAGCAATTTGTTTTGGATCTGATGGTCTTTCTCTAAAAGGAGTCTCAATTCCGCTTCCTCTGACTACAGAACCTCTTTTAAGAGTTTTTCCCTGTAATTCCAATCTCAGCTGTTCTTTCACCTCATCAAGGAACTCTTCCATACTAACTCTATCCTCCAAATCTCCAGAGGAATTAGTCCACGACTCTTCATAGTCATAAATTCTGTAAGGACCAGGTTTCAAGATCACTATTCTTGTGGGAGCTGAAGAGGAGTCCAATCTCTGATCGTAATTCAAGGAGTGCATCCTTGAAGAAAAAAGTTCCTTCTGTTCAGATGGGTATAGTTTCCTTTTATGCTTTCGATGTTGTAAGCCAAACTTTTCGAATGAGTTTGCTTTTGTCTCAAAACCTTTGTGTTCTAAGGACTTCTGCTTAACTGGTTGGCCAGAATACGAACAATTTACAACTTTCGGCTTGTTGATATTCCGTTGAATGGGAAAATGGTCAGAAATGCTCCCAATTTCAACAAACTTGGAGCATTCCTTAAATCTGGAAGCTTGCCATGCTTCAAATTCTTTCTTAAACTTTTTGAGTTCCTCTTCTTGTGGATGTTCCCGAGGCCTTGGCTTTCCTAGCATCTGGCTGTCGTTCCATCTATCAGCACCTCTGGTTTCACCAGTGTATAGGTCAAAGTTCATCTTCCTGGAAGACTTGGACTTGGAAGGGAAATTTGTGGATAATATCACTTCATTCTTATCCTTTTTTGAGATATTGGATTTTGTCCTCTCTCTCTTTTTATCAGGTGGCTTTACTACTGATTTTGTGTCCAGTGGCAGCATGTCCACACCCATCAATCGAGCCACAATACTTGGCGCATTTTTTCTGGTGTTATGTTGTTTGGAAATTTCCTCATTGATCAAGTTCTTCATTGAGAGTTCAATTGGATAGCAGTCCCTTTCAGAGCATGCCTCTTCAACTTGAGAGGAATACTGAAAATTTTGCATCAGGACATATATAAGTGCATATAATAGAAAGATAAAGAGAAAATTAATACAAGAATATCAAGTATTATACAATTATAGTATGATGCTGTACAATTTAAGAACCTTTGTTAGAATCAAACATTTGTGACATTAAGAAGTAGAAAGATGCATGATAGTTGCCTCAGGATCAAAGAATTCAGCCATTTTAGAAAACTCGGTGATTTAAACCTCAAGATTGCCTATTAAGAAACAAACTCTGTTGCCAGGATTCTTAAATATTAGGCATGAAACTATGTCAACCTCACAAACCTAGAACATAGTCTAAAAGGATTAAAAGCAACGTCTGATAGAGACTACAAGTAATTACCAGAGAATTTCCTGCATCTAAACAATGCTGAGAAGTTTCAACTTGTAGTTCCATGCTATTTCTTGGAGCTTCCAATCCTGCAGAGCATATAATCAACTGCATCAATCTTCAGTCAAACAAGGAAAAGAACTAGCAAACTATTGTATCATATGTAGTTATCACTAATAATGCCATAATTTCATAATTTTGGAGAGCGTAAATCTTAAACTCATATTGTACCATATTGCTTAACCTTTAAAACATGACAATCCAAAGGAAGATTGGCCCTCAAAGACCATTGAACAATTTTCAGAAGAACATATAATGAAAAAAAAAAATTCTTGCAAATTATTGAGAGCCATCGAATGTGATATTCATACTTGGTTACAAGAAAGTTGTTTGTTATATTCACAAGGGATAAAGAAACACCATATGAGATTCTCTGATCAACTCAAGTAGTAGATTGATGGCCATATCCAAGACAACTAATGGCATTAATTAATCTTTGAGGTTTATTTATCTATGCGATTATCCAACTCTTAAAGAACTATTGTTAGTCATTATAATGTGAAAGTATCAGCCATTGCGTGCAATTAAGACTGAAAAGGTAGACAGTGAACGGAAGTACATGTTTCAGTTGAATACAGTTTGAAAAACCAGATTGTGATTACCATCAACATGTCGCTTATGTGGAAGTATCTTTCTGGCCATGGTGCTTTGGTTAAGGTTAAAAAGCTGAAATAATCCTCCCATGCAGCAAGTTATCTACCAGAGTTCTGTCATTTGCTTGTATGCATCTGCCTTACCCCATTAAGAAGCTAATAAATTTTCACCTAGTTCATAGCTGCATCAGCAAGAAAGAACAATGGAAACGAGCCACGATTTTTTAACATGTATGAGAGAACCCAATTCAACAAAATAAGCAATTAAAGAAAGCCTCTCTACGTTTTCCATGCTGGTATTTGTATTTCAGGCAGGCTAAACCAAAACTAAGAGAAAAGAAAAATCTCTTCGAGCATCAGAACAATAAAATTTAAGAAGATATAATGAACTGGGCTAAATCCTGATCAAACATTAATATAGATGCATGATCTACTAGAGTCAGACAACATTCATCTAGCATTTAATTTGAAGAAGAAGCTAAAATATGTAAATATAAAAAAATAATAATCAACAAAGAAGAAGAAGAAGAAGAAACAGATGATACTTAGCATCCACTACTTGAAAAGATGTCAACTTTCTCAAATTACGTTAAGGACTCACATACGAATAATGCAAACAATTGAGTTTATCACAGCTTTGACGACTTGAGTAGGAAAAAGAAGAGATTTTCAGAAATTCCCTTCTTGGAAGTTTGAAAAAGGATGGAACTTGGAGGCTAACTGAGCATGAGACAACTTAATGGCTCTGGATACAAACGGTTTTCGATGATAATTCTGACACCTCAAAAGGCAATCGAAATAAGGGCATAAAATCTGAAACTTTCACTTCCTTCTCTTTTTCCCACGAAAATCTTCAACAATGTGACAAGAAAATGCACAATGATCAAAACGAGAGCTTAATTTCAAAACGTACCGTAGGTGGGAAATCACGTGTAGTAGTCAAAATGAACACACTGCTTGTCTGCGAGGCCTGAGAATCTCTGAACGAAAAGAAAAAAAATGAACTAAGCTAAGCTTAGCCACAAGTTTTTCAACTGAAAGTAGAAATGAAAGTAGCAGAGAGAGATATACAGTGAGAAAGAGAAGCAGAGGAACTGTTGAGAGAGAATTGGAAGAAAAAGCAGAAACTAAAAAGCTTGGTATTTGTACAACTTAGAGCCGAAAAGATGATAATGATGTAATAAAAATTTGATCTTTACAACGATGATACAGGGAAACACCATACGCTTTTAGTAGAGAACTGAGAGAGTCTCTGCTTCTTAGGAGCCACCAGAAACCGAATCCTCTATTTCCATCCGGCCATTCTTCTTTTCACTTTATTTTATTATCGTGCAATTATACTGAAGTTTCTTTTCTACTATTACATTTCTGGGTACCGAATTTTTACAGTGGAATCATTAGACAGACGATGCTGTAACCTGTGGCTTGGACTAGGTTGCCCTAATCTCCCGTACTTTCTAAATTTACAGGAGTTCATTGTTTTAAAACCAATAATTCAGCATCTAGATTACATATATGTGTTAAACTTGAGAAAAGGGTTTTCCGTTAATGGATCCAACTTTCCAAAAGCGAAAAAGTGGCAAGGAAATTTCACAAGCTTAAGTAGATTCAGAGAAAGAAACGAGACAACTTCAGCGTGTCGCTGCAGGGGAATTGAGTTGTGAATATTAAAAAAAAAAACCAAAGAAAGAGATGGTATAACCAACAGCTCATGGACAGCGGCTTATAGGCACGACCACTCCATTTGGCGGCACAATACACGGAGAATAACTGTGCAAGGAATGTGCTGTTTAGTTTCTTTACAATGCAGCACAGTTGGGTTGGACACGTTGTTTCTGGGGAGAATGTGTGAGTCAGTCATGATTAACGTGACCTTTGACCAACACTACTCATGATATTATTATTAACAGAGTCAGAGAAAGAATTGTTTCCAAGGAACAAAAAAGGATAATTCCTTCCCATTCACTTATTGCGTATGCTTACAAGAAACATCCTGCATAATTGACTTGGAATATAGTATTCATCAACTATAACATGTTAACTAATTGAAGTAACACAAGGTGGAGAAAGTGGTTATGGGCAAGCTATCCTTCTATCTTTGTAGCGTACTTAAAACAGAAATGATACCTAAATCCTTTAGTATTTACGCAGGTATATTATATATAAAGACCGAGTTGCTATTTTTCAAATGCACATGGATGGTGACTCAAAGCCATCAATGAACCGTAGCTCAACGAAATAGTGGAATTTATGATAATCTTATGGGGGTGTGCAAGCAGATGTTTTTATACACTAACCAGTTAAAGAAGTGGAATAATTGAAATGGAGCCTGCCCAGATGGAGACTATAGACGAAAATGTTAAAGCGTAGGTGCTTGTAAAAGTTTCCAAGTTCCTGAAAGAATGTGACGTGATTCCCCATAACAAAAAGTGGAACAAGATGAAGAAGAAAAAGGGGCTAATGGTCATCACATACTGAAGGGTGTGGGGGCTTATATGTAGTTGTAAAGTGATCCTTTCTATCCTAATGATGTTGAGAGCCGCTGGACATGTGCTTCAAAACCTATAAAATACGATAAGATAGCAAGTACATGTTTGTGTCACTAAAAAGAAATATGAGAGACAGAGCATTACAGGGCCTCCACTCCACGGTCTACTGGGTGGGGCACCATTCCTCATTTCCACATGGCTTGATGGCCTGAGCATAGACGAAGCTGCAGGTTTTTTAGTCCTTAATTCTTCTTAGGGAAACTACCTAGCTAGCCAGCTAGGCCATCTCTTTGATTACTCCACGTTGCCTCCAGGGTACGTAGGCTTCGGCCTTATTATAAGATTCACCCACCAGGTGGGCTTAAATCCAAATATTAAGAAAAAGGACAGTAATCAGAAAAACACCAAAAGGCCAAGATCAAGGCTAAGTGATGTTCTTGCGAATTGAATAATTTTAAGCCTTACTTAATACTCAGTAAAAAAAAAAAGGTAAAAATGAAATTGTAGTCTTAATTTTTAAATTTTTGCTTATTTAGTTATTAAAAATAAATAATATTATTAAAAGAGTGTAGGTATAAACTGAAATTAAATATCAAGAATAAAAGAAAATTAATGAATAAGCTATTATTAGAATACTCTCAATGTTGATTAATTCAAAATATTATTATCAAAACTACATATTATAGTCTTTTATATTTGATTTCTTTATTAATTATTTTATTAATAATATATTAAGAAATGAAATTTTTATTGTTTTTAAATTTATTTTTAGAAAGAATTGTTTATAATTATTTAAATAATAATAATTTTATAAATTATTGGAAGATAATTGTGGTTATTTATTTATAAAACAAAAAATATTTGAATTAATTATTTACAAAATTTATCATATAATAACTAAATATGGCTAAAAATTTTCTCATTAGCATTCCTAATATTTGATAGTTAATACTTGCATAATTATTAATCTATTTAATCTCATTCTTAGCTATTACATACCAAACATGAATAATTAATAATTTTATTCTTATTTCATTTCCACTTTCTCATTATCATTATATTTTTTAAAAATCTGATTCCTTTATTACTAGTTACCAAATGATACCTTAATGTTACGCCCAAATCTAGTAATGCAAAAAATGATAACTGAGTTCAAGAGAAGTGTTACCCAACCCAAATACTTACAAAAATATATCTAAACCCAGTCTAAGAAAAATTAACTACAATTTTAGGTACTTACCTAGTACCTAAATAAGTAATCAATAGGAATCTTTCGGTTTAAAACTTTTTAGATATAACCACGTGTTATTTGACGTAGAAATGTGAGTTTTGCTAGAAAATCGAGGTTGAATTTGATCCCACAAACACAAAAATTATGAAGTATTTTCTTTTGATTTTTGAAAACCAAGATCACTTAAAATTTTGTAATATGATTAATGTATGAATACACTAAACACAGGAATCATAAATTTGTACCTTATTGTGTAGCATAATATTTTTCTTGTTGTTTCCCTTTAATTGCTTCTAAAATTAATTTATCGAAATAATTGTAGCTGTACACATGTTCAAGTTCTAATGACATGCACACAAATGTATTGAGAGAATTCTATAAGTAGTATAGAAATAGTAAACAAGAGTATGAACTCTTTTAGAACCTAAGCTTATTTATAATAAGGTCAAAAACTTTTAATAGTTAAATTTTATTTTGACTAAACTTTAATTAGAATTATAATTAATTCTAATAAGATATCAATTAGGCTCAAATAAGATTCAATATCTCATATTGGTCCTTATTTATTAAATATCTTATATTTCATCCTAAATCTCAAACTTTACAACTAAGGCTAACTTGATTAAAATACTTTTGTCTCTCTTTAATCATTATTTGTGTGTGACCTATTAAATTCATACATATATTGGCATTAGACATAAATTATAACTCTAAATTATATTTATAATTATATAAATTAAAATTATACAATTTTTTACTTTTAAATTAAATAATTTATATTCATATATCAAGATTGACATCTAGAAATACATCCTGATCACTAAAATATTAGAAATATCAAATTAGTTTTGACTAAGTTTTCTAAACATGATTTCTTTTGTATAATTCAATTTTTCATCATACAATATTCCGATTGGACATAAAGTATAAAATTAATAGCTACTCTATTTGAATTCAATCATATAAGTTATCCACCATTAGTAATTGATTTTATTAAAAACATTTGAAAAGTATTCTAAAAGTGTCATTCCACTGGTCAAGATTTCTTGAATCAATACTAATAAGGAACAACAAAACATTCTCCCTATTTACTTTAGGGTGATGAATTATGTATTGATCATTAAACTACTTTTACGTACTTCATGCTATATCCAATGACTACTGATTAAGCTACCCTTGACTATAATACATCATAAGTAGTATCAAAATATAACAATCTATATATGAGATACTTTAGAGATCTCTTGTTAAATGATTACTTATACAATTATCACAATAATAATTTCTATCTACATATAGGTAATATTCCAAACGAAACCCTCATATCAGGGGACTTTATTAAGCTGGTTCTCTCAGAAGCACCCATATATATTTTAAATATCTCTATACTTTAATCTATAAGATTGACAATTTTCTTTATAAAATAAAAACATAATACATACTAGTCTTTTTATGCTCTACTAATATCTAATCTTAATATAAATGATCAGAAACAATTTTTGGGATAATATATGAATGCAATATGAAGCTTACAATTATGATCTCATAATAATTTTATTTCCAATATACATTTATCCCATGGACTTTATCATATATATAGTATATTTGAATATGAATAAAATAAAGAAGCATCTAAATAATTATATCACTAAAACTACAACCAGTTGTTTAGCTGTAGGACACAAACCAACAATTTGATCCTTAATTCATATAACCACTTTAGTGCATAGATATGATTGATGAGTAATGAAATGATATAAAGAATTTAGTAAAACTTATGACCATTCTCCCTCTTTTTCTAGAGTTTCCTTATCCTCGAATTGAGGAAATTAATGTAGCCATTATTACCATTATTAGTGCTTTCATTAACTATACCTGCCAAGCCAAATCAAGACATTTAGTATACCCCTTTCACTATTTTATTTAAGAATATTAGGGCATTGCAAATGACTTGTGATTAATTTCAAGATACTTTTTAAGAAAAAATGGATCAATGCCATAAAGCTTTATCAGTTATTATGGCGGATCTTTATTCCAAAATCATTTCTCAACCACCTCCCTTTCAAATATAACTAGTTTTTTTCTACCTTTGACTAGAATATAACTTAAGTAGTATCAAAATATAACAATTCATATATAAGATAATTTAGAGATCTTAAGTCAAAGGATAATTTATGTAATTATAACAATAAGAATGTCTATAAACATATAAGTGATGTTCCAAATGAAGTTATCATATTAGAGGAGTTCAGTGAACATATTCTGTAATAAGCACCCATACATTTGTTTAAGTATCTATATTCTTTAGTTTATGAGATTTACAATTTCTTTTATGAAAAAAAATATAACATGTACCAGTCTTTTTACACTCTACCAATGTCTTGTTTTAATATAACAATAATCAGGAACAATTTATAAATAATGTATAAACACAATATGAATCTCATACTTGTGATTTGCATTATACATTTATCCTATATACTTTATCATATATATCAAATATGTATAAAATAAAGAAACCTTTAAATAATTATATCACTAAATTTACAACTAACTAATTAGTTGGAGAGCATAAATCAATAATTTGATCCTTAATTCATATAACTACCTGAGTGTGTAAATATGATTGATGAATAAAATAATATAGAATTTAGTAAAATTTCTGACCATTCTCCCTCTTTTTTTGAAATTCCTATATTGTTGAAGTAGGAAAATTAATTTAACTATTATTAACAATATTAGTGCTCTCATTGACTATGCCTCTTAAACTAGATCAGGGCATTTAGGATACCCTTTTTGCTATTTTATATAAGAAGCTTAGTGCATTTCAGATACATTTTGATTAATGTTAGGATACCTGAAAAAAATGAATCAACGCTATAAATCTTTATTAGCTATTATGGTGGATCTTTAATCCAAAGTCGTTGCTCAAATGTCTCACTCTTAGTTACAATGGATAAATTGATTTATTAGATGCTTCAAAAGGAATAATCAAACCTAGCACCAATGCTTAATAATCAAACCTAGCACCAATGCTTACTCTTTATTAGTTCTCTTAGTCTGTAAAAAGGATGGTTCTTGAAGGCTTTATATTGATTACATGACACTTAATGTAGTTATGATTCGTAACAACTTTCTTACACCTTTGATGGAGGAACTATTGGATGATTTATATAGCACCATGGTATTTCAAAATTAATTTAAGATCTACGATATTACGAATTATAGTTATTAAAGAGGTTCACCATAAGACTACATTCATCAAAGTTACGGGTATTTGTAGTTTGTTGGCTCCCTTCGATCTTATTAGTGCACCCTCCGTATTTCAAGAGGTTATGAACAATTTAGTTGATGACCTTTTACATTAGCTTGTTCTTTTCTTTATTGATAAATTAATTTTTAGTTCTTTATATTAAGAACATTTATCTCATCTTAAGTTGGTGTTAAAGTGCCTGGCTAACCATCAATTTATGGCTAAACTTTATGTCAGTTTGTTTGGACATGTTATATCAACCCAAAGCATACATATAGGATCTTGCTAAAATTTAGGTCATTATTGATTGGGTTGATTATTACTTTACATGATTTCTTTGGCCTTATAGGTTATTATAGAAGATTCGTCAAACAATGTGCTCCTTAGGTTAGTCCTTTAGCATATCTCCTAAAAACTAATGCATTTACATA
This sequence comes from Erythroxylum pedicellare, assembly GCA_027563575.1. Taxonomy (NCBI): domain Eukaryota; kingdom Viridiplantae; phylum Streptophyta; class Magnoliopsida; order Malpighiales; family Erythroxylaceae; genus Erythroxylum; species Erythroxylum pedicellare. The sequence goes on along the minus strand of JAOQMP010000208.1, from coordinate 22,962,481 downwards.
GGATTCTTCAGCTAATGTTGCCTTTCAATCTCTCAAGCAAAAATGCAGAATATAACTTCATTACAGTTATTGCTTACCTAAATGTGATCTTCCCTTTTGTTGAGTATCCAACCTTATTTTGAGATCTTAGATGATGTAGCAGATAAGATTATAGTATATAGACATCAACTCTAAAAGATAAAGATCATGTGGGAGGATCATCTAAAGATAGTGAAGATGTTTGTGGGTAGGGATGTATCATTCGTAGTTAAATATAATATGTTATCTTATTAGTATTGACGTAGCTAAATCCTATCAGATGGAGTCCTATTTAGATAGGAATGTTATCTTACTGGATAATGTGATGTAATTTGATTAGGATAAGATATGATCTAGTTAGTTTAGTTCAATTAAGATTTTGAATTGTAAGCTAGAGGAGCTTATAAATAGTTCATTAGAGCCTTGCTCCATATATATAGAGAAGAGATAGTGAGTACTGTCATAAAGTCCAAAAGTGAGAAAAAATAAAGAGAGGGCAAAAAGGGTTAGATTCTCATCCTTGTTTGATTGTTTTTGGGATTAGTTTGAGTGTTTGTTGATTGTGATATCAACTTTGGTTTCAATCCTAAAACTTTGTGAGACAACTTGTTGTTTGGGGGTGAGAGATCAACTTTTTATGTAAATCCTTATTGAGTTTAGTGGATTTATTTGTCGATTTGTCCCATGGTTCTTTCCTTTTACATTGGAGGGTTTTCTACTTTAAATCTTGGTACTTGTTTCATCGTTTAGTTTCTTATTCTCGTACACTTTTTTTGCTACTACTATTTAAAGAGTTATTTCTTGTCATTGATATTCAATTGACCTTTTAAGAGAGTTGTTTTATTTTTCTCCTAATAAGTAATATCAGAGCCATCATAATAGAAGGTGAAAGCAACTCTATGGTCAAGTTAATATCATCAAATTACTCAATATGAAGGCCCATGATGGAAGGCCTTATGTATTGTAGGGATCTCTTTGATCCTAGTGATGTGGAAAGAGGTGTGAAGGATGATGTTCCTTCAAAACTTGAAAAGATGTCATACAAAGAATGGGAAAAGATGAAGCAAAATTTCTTTTGCACTGTAAGACAATATATTGATATCAGCATATTCAACCATGTATCTCAAGAAAAAAAAATCCTTTTGAGCTATAGAAGAAGCTAGAAGGTTTGTACAAAAGGAAGACTGCTCATAACAAGGCCTCTCTAATTAAGAGGCTTGTGAACTTGAAGTTAAAGGTTGGAAAATCAGTGTCATAGCATCTAAGTGATTTCTAGGACATAATCAATAAGCTGACTACAATGAAGATCATTCTTGATGATGAGCGTCAAGCTCTATTCCTATTGAGTTCATTACCAGATAGCTAGGAAACATTGGTGGTGACTGATAAGTGTGAATTGCATCATGTTTTAAGGTTTATTTTGATATGTTTTTAATTGTTAACTTAATCATTTAGCATGTGTTTAGGTTAGAATTGTATTTTATGGGCTTAATTATTATGTCTTTGAGATATCTTGATGTGTTTGTTAGTGTTTCAGGGCCAATATCGAAGAACGGAGAAATTTCGGAGACCTTTAAGCCGAAACAACACCCCTCAATCGTAATAAAAAGGTTAGAGATAACCCACGATCGTGGCCCAATTGCCACAATCATGATAGAAGCCCAAGATAGGACCCACAATTGTGGCTCATTTGTCATAATCGTGATTAGGTCATGAGGACAGAAGCATTAAATATGGCCCACAATCATGGCCTGCGTCGAGTAGATGCATAGATACTTAGAAAAGTCAAGTTTCGAGGAATTTTTTGAACCTTTTCGACCTTGAAAAAATCTTAGGACTTCCTAAAACACAAAAGGTATTTAAAGAATAAGACAAAGAAGTATATGAACTTTTGATCAGCCACCATAACAAAACCCTAAACGAGAGAACTTTGAGAGATCAAGAAAGAAAAGAAGGAAGAGAAAAGAGGAAGATGATGCAGACTTGACATGCTTTCCGAAATAAGAAGCTTTCCAAAGTTATGGCCTCCCATCATCTATTTGAGTTATATTTCCTATGTATTTTAGTTTTATTTGATTATAGAATTGGGATATATAGTTTGACGATAGAATCGAATTGTTGATTGATGTTCTATACTCACCTTTGGAATATTATTTTTGATTTAATGAAATCTAATTGTTTTATATATTTATTGAATTAATTGTGGTTTAATTCTGCACTTCATGTCTTGATAATAAACTGAGAAGGTGAATCGAGAAAAATGATTAAATTGAGCTAATGAGAGTTAGGTAATTTAATAAATTCGAAATTAAATCAGGTTGGTAAAACTTGTGTAGAGAGATCATATATATAGGTTTCTAATTTTTTATTAGAGAACTTAAGAACTAATTAGGCTTTGTATAGGTTTTAATTGAGAGATTACACCTTCCCACAATCTAATTAAGGTTTATGCTTTAGGGTTCAATTATAACTTGAGATAGAATAATTGACCCTAGGATCATTTAGAACCATTAATTCGATAAATCACAATCGGTTAGGTTAGCATTAAGGATAGATAATTTCCTTTTCTCTCTTTTGGTTAATTCACTAGGTTGAATTCTAGGGTGTGCTATCATTGTTCAATAAATCAATCAATTTTTATTAATGGTTATTCATGTTTATTATGAAATTGTTAATCATTGTTTGTTGATTGTTTTCATTAAGTGTTAATTTTCAATTGGTGTTTTGCTACTTAATTTTGGTTTATTTGATTTATTCAGTTCTCGTGTTTAAATTCATTGTTTACTTAATTTCTGTTTAATAGTTTCTGACCTTAGACTTTAGGATTAGATTAACCCTCGTAGGATCGATACCTTAGGTACTATGCAAACGACCCATAGGCTTACGAAATATAGAGATTTTCGAAAAACTGCGATAATTGATGATTAGCAAATCAGCTCTTGAAAGTGTGCTCTCTTTGGATGTAATCAAAGAGAGTATGTTTAATAAAGAAATTATAAGAAAAGAGATTGAAGTTGACAATGTGCAGGCTTTTGTGACACAAAGTAGGGGGAGGAACATGAGTAGGGGTCCCAATGATCACAAAAAATCTAATCATAGTTCAAAGTATAAAGGTGACAAAGACATAAAAACATGCTACTATTGCGTTAAATCAAGACACATTAAAAAGTTCTGCTATAAGTGAAAGAGGGATAAAAAAAAGGAAGCTCATCAGGATAAGGATGATTATGATGATAAGACTACAATTTCAACTGTTTCAAGTACAGATGATAAGGTTACATTAGTTTGTGTAACTAGTAAATTCTTCCATGTCAACAATGTTAGTTTATAATGGATGATTAACATAGGAGCATCTTATCATTGTGTTCTAAAGAAATAGTACTTCTCAAGCTATAAGAGAGGAGATTTTGGGAGCGTGAAGATGGGAAATCAAAGCTCTATCAAGATAGTCGGTATGGGTGATATCCGAGTTCAGAAAAACATCAGATGCTTATTGACCTTGAGAGATGTATGACACATCCCTGATCTAAGGTTGAATCTATTATTAGTGAATATGTTAGATCAAAAAGGATTTAAGTACACTTTTGGAGATAGGAAGTGGACATTGTCTAGAGGCGCAATGACAGTAGCCCGAGGAGAGTTTTATTACTCATTGTAGAAGATACGCTTAAAGGTGTATGGTAATGGAGAGCTATACACAGCTAAAGAGGAATCTTCACTGAATTTGTGGCATTGACAATTGGGATAGATGAGTGAGAAAGGATTAAAGTTACTAGCTAGAAAATCCTTTATCCTAGTTAAAAACTCACAACTGCTTAATCCTTGTAATCATTGTTTGATTGGAAAGCAGTATAAAGTATCTTTTAAAAGAAGATCGGCAAGGAAGTCAGAGTTATTGGAGTTGATGCATTCAAATATCTGTGGTCCTATTGAGGATAACGAGTAAGGAGAGTAATGGGATACAACAGATGATGAAATGCACTTTTGAAGGTTGACAAGGGAGAAAAGACTTTATAGAAGGTATCCAAGTTCTAAGTAATTGTTATTTACTGATGAGGGGAGCCTAAGGATATGCAAGAGGTTACATTTTGTGAAGACATCAGATATCATTGGTTGAGGTCCGTGATAGAAGAACAATAATTAATGTTGAAGAAGATTCATATGGATTTAATGTTGCTAATGTACTAACTAAAGTGGCTTCCAGAAACAAGCATGAGATTTATAGTAGGTTTACCAAGATGAATCCCAAGTAGATAATAGAGAATTATGTGTCTTCCTATAGTTAGGTTAGAGGGGGAGATTGTTGAGTATCTAACCCTATTTTGAGATCTTGGATGATGTGGCTAATAAGATTACAGTACATAGACATCAAATCTAAAAGATAAAGATCATATGGGAGGATCATCTAAAGATAGTGAAGATCTTCATGGATAGGGATGTATCATTCCTAGTTAAATATAACATCTTATCTTATTAATAGTGATGTAGATAAATCCTATCAGATACTCCTATTTAAATATGGATGTTATCTTATTGGATAATGTGATGTAATCTAATTAGGATAAGATATGATCTAGTTAGTTTAATTCAATTAGGATTTTGAATTGTAAGCTAAAGAAGCCTATAAATAGCTCATTAGAGCCTTACTCCATACTTGAGATGGAGAAGAGATAGTAAGTGCTATCACTACATCCAAAAGTGAGAAAAAATAGAGAGAGAGGGCAAAGAGGGTTAGATACTCATCCTTGTTTGATTGTTTTTGGGATTAGTTTGAGGGTTTGTTGATTATGATATGAACTTTGGCTTCAATCCTGAAACTTTGTGAGACAAGTTGTTGTTGGGAGGGGGGAGGGGTGAGAGATCAACTTTTTCTATAAATCCTTATTAAGTTTAGTGGATTTATTTATTGATTTGCCCTGTGATTTTTTCCCTCTACATTGGAGGGTTTTTCATATTAAATCTTGGTGTTTGTTTCATCGCTTAGTTTCTTATTCTCATATTGTTCTACTGCTACAATTTGAAGAGTTATTTCTTGTCATTGATATTTGGTTGACCTTTTTAGAGAGTTGTGTTATTTTCCTCCCAACACCTTTAATATTTAAACAGATGCATCGAGTGGGGTAATTGGCATGATACTTTCTTAATAGGGCCATCTAATTGCTTACTTTAGCAAGAAGATGTGCATTTAACTTCACATTTCATCCACTACCAACTAGGAGATTTATGCCATTACTGAGGTAGTGAAAAAATGCCCCCAGTACGTATTGAGGTTTGATTATAAGATAGTTTAAAAACATAGAAAAGAGAATTGAGTTGTTGATGCTATGTCTCAATAACCTATGCCTGAACTTCCTTTATTCTCAACTAACGAATCGAGTTATTGATGCTATGCCCCATCTACCTTTACCTGAACCTCCATTCTTAGCTATCTCCTTTCCAAGTGCTCTCATCGTGGACAAACTATGCTCATTTTGTATAGGACTCTACAGGCAAGCAATTTATTACTAAGTTGTAATTTGACCTTAAAATTTAAGAGAATTTACTTATCACAATGTTCTCGTTTACTATAATCATTGCCTTTATAGTCCCCTTCAAACCAATATGTAATCCTATTAGTGGTCATTTAGGTTTTAAGGCCATTATTGTTGACCTCTACCAACTTTTATTAGCCTAACTTCTCCTAAGATGTCACAAATCACACAAAAAATTGTCATATTCTAGTGACACAAGTACTCCACATAAGCCCTTTAAGATACCCTTCAACCCCTCCCTGTCCCTTCCCAAGTATGGGAAGATACATCAATGGATTTCGTCACCCATCTCCCTAATTCTTAGGGCAAAAATACTGTATAGGTAATAATAGATCATTTAACTAAATATGCACAATTCTTACCTCTAGGTCCCATTATACTATTGCCAGCCTTGCTTTCATCTTTGCTTCAGAGATTTGTCGCTTCCACAAAATACCCAGAATAATTGGAAATGGTAGGGATCTGGTGTTCTTAAGTTCCTTTTAGAAGGAATTGTTTAAATGACTAGGCACCACTTTCGTGCACAACATAGCTTACCATCATCAAATGTACGAACATAATAAAGTGCTAAATCAAGTTTAGAGAGTTACCTATGTTGTTTTATCAGTGATTCATTGAAGTTTTGGGGTAAATTTCTTCACTTGACTAAACTATGGTATAATATAGCTCACCATTCCTTCATAGACATGTCGCCCTTGAAGACCTTATATAGTGGTCCTCCTCTGTAATTCCTTCAATCATTCTTGGAAATACAAAACTTGTGTCAATTGAAGACAACAACTTCTCAAAAAACTAAAGGTCAATCTATTATATATCAGGCATCAGATGAAGCAACAAACTAATAAATATGGCATGAGATAGGTTTTTAAGGAAGGTGATTAGGTGTATTTAAAACTTTGACCTTACTGTCACTATAAGAAAAATTAGTTTTTACGACAGAAATTACTGATGGAAAATACTGATTTTCTATAAGGAAACAAAATTAGCGATGAAAATTACCGACAGAAAGAGTCTTAAGAGAAACAGTCGTAGGCAAAATTTCTCGACAGAATTGTAATTTCTATCGCTAAATTTCCCAGCGGAATGTTGTATTATGTCATTCAAATTACCTATGAAAACTTTAATTTTGTCGGTAAATTTCCTGATGAAATTACAATTTCTGTCAGTAAATTTACTTACAAAAATTGTAATTTCATTGCTAAATTTAACGACGAAAATGGTAATTCTATTGGCAAATTTAGTGACGGAATTACAATTTTTGTAGGTAAATTTAGTGACAGAAATTGTAATTCCATTAGGAGAGTTAGTGACGAAAAATGTAATTTCGTCGGGAAATTTACCAATGGTACCATTTTTTTAATTGGTAATTTTAGCTACGAAAACTCCATCACTAAAAATTCCCACCAAAATTTTTAGTTAATAATCTATTGATTTTTTTCTACATTTAATTTCTCTAAATAATATAATCTTGGTTGATAATATAATATAAAAATTATCCTAATAGGTAATGTAATAAAAAATTATATTGCACATCAATAAGTATCTTGAAAATGTATGTTATTACTGTAAATTAAGAATTTATATAAAAAAACATAAGAGTAGCAAAATATCAAATAAAATCCGTTTAACTATCGAAATATTATAAATCTATGCCATGCAACTTGTGAAGGTGGATGAACTAACTGTCATGATAAGGTGCTGCCTTTCCCCTTCAACTCATCCATCTTATTACGGACCCCGCTATATACTTCATCGACTATAGCAACTGAGTTGTCAACATCTCCAATATGCTCTCAAGCTGAACATGGATGTGAATAACCTACTAGATCCATCTTTACTGGATGTAGAGGAATGTGAATAGCATACGTTTGCAAAAGAACCTAAGTAAAAAGTTCTTCCACGATGGTCCCTACTACTAACGACATCAAGATATAGCTGACTCTTATCAACATGTTCAAAGTTCTGAGATTGTCGTTCAATGCTTTCTTGTATTTACTCCTATCATTATAATTGTTTATATTAATAAGTGATATTTTTAATTAATATTAGTTATCAAATTAATATTAAAGTATAAATTTTACATACATTAAGTTGTCTAAATCGGGTGTTAACAAAGGTCACATCATCATGCTTCTTAGTGTGTATGTGTGTAAAAATAGCTGATGTAGTGTAGGCTTTATACCTATAGACTTTTCTTGCATCAGAATAAACTGTTATAAGTGAAATACAATTTTAAAAAGTTTTAACAAAGTTTATCCTATTTTTATGATAAATATCCCCTGTTAAACAAAAAAATTTTCTCAACAACACAGCCATTCGTGGCAACAAACATTTATAAAATTATCATTCTCTATAATACACATATATTTTCTTCTAAATTTCCTAAATCAAATTACATTGAAATCTAATTGGTAGTAATAAAATCAAAATATAGAACTTTCCTATATCAAAATAAAGTGTTATAAGTGAACTAAAATTTACAAAAGTAGAGTTTCTTTTATTTTTATGATATTTACCTCCTGTTCAACAAAATTATTTTCTAAAAAACACAACCATTTATGGCAATAGACATTTATAAAATTATCATTCTCCATAATGCATATGTTTTCATTCTAAATTTCATATAGCAAATTAATTCAAATCCAATTGGTAGTAATTAGTACAAAAATCAGAATATAAGTATAAAGTTTAGATACTTGCAAGTTTCTCTGCATGCACCTGGTGGATTATGGATCCTTAAGTGTGTACAGGTAGACTCTCTCCTCCGGTCCTCCCTATATGTTTACAAAAATGCACTCTGAAATGGAGATTGCCTCAGGTGTTGCCTAGTACTGTTGTCAAAGACTCCATATTTTTTCAGATATATAAGGATGTCGTACACCATTCTTATGTAACAAACCAACAAACTCTCTATAACGTGCTCGGGCATGCCTCTCCTATACATCATAAATGACATCATCAAATTTTGAATCCCAAAAAAATCTTTTTGAAAAAATTAAAAAAGAAAAACATACTATAAATACTTGTAAACTACAATATTTACGTAATTAATGTATAAAATTAGATAAAATAACAAAATTAAAGAATTTTTTTGTACCTTAAACTATTGATAATAAAAATCCTTTGCCTCCTGAGAGATATTCTTCCATATATAACCCTCAAGTTCTATCTTCTCCCTGAACTTGGATGAGATAATTCTAGACCACATTCCAGATAAAACCAACCTAATATATAAGCTATTTTAGATCATTTTCAAATTATTTAACATATAACTTTAATATAAACCTATGATGATATCATGTATTACAAAATTTTTTAGAATTTCACTCACAAATCGTTGACAATGGTAATGTAAATTATTCCATCAACTCCCTTAGCTCTAGGCTGGAGGCTGCCTCTTTCATCTGTAACATTTACCTTTAATATCTCTGTCGGTATAGATTCAAATTCTAGAATGGGAGTAAATGTTGCATTGATAATATCTAATGGTTCGAATGCAGTGGGGGTGTTAGATGGTGTAGTAGTAGGTAGGGAATGTGACTCTACAGGGACTGTAGGAGGGGAAGGTGATGCCTCATTTAGATGTGCACTAGTTGGACATGCAGCACCTAATTTTGTAGCAGCACCTAAAATGCGATGCTTTACTTGGACGTGTATTGGCTCCTCCAAATGGTGATAATTTGAGACTTGGTTGCAGCATATCCTTTTTCCTCTTCTATGACATTTTTTTAACCTGAAATTCACATTTTATTGATTATTTACCTAATAGAATAATAAAAATTATTTATATAAATTGTTGATGCAATAATAAATATATTCATATAATATTCTATTACTTACATAAATTAATTGCTATCATCACTTAATTATAAATCAAAATCATCATAATCTTGTTTTTTTTAAGGAATTAGAATCAAAGTCAAGCTTCTCTTCATATCTCTCTCCCTCTATAGATTCCTCATCCTCTCTAGATGGAATTTCAACATATTGATTATTTAGATTGTTTGAAGGTTTATTCTCGTTATATGTTACACATGCATTTATTTCATGAACATCTTCCTGAAATGTTTCACTTTCAATTCTCTTATTTTCTCCTTTTCCATGTAATTCAAAAACACCTCTAGATTTTACTTTGCAAATAGCTAACCAATCTGACTTATCTCGTCTTAAGTTAGGGAAAGGGACATAATACACCTGGGTTGTTTGCATCGCCAACACGAAATGTTCAAATTGTCTAAATCTTCTTCGCTTGTTGATTTTAACTAGATTGTATCGATTATGCACTTTCGTTCCAACATTAAGAGTTGGATCAAACCATTCACACTTAAATATCACACTTCATTTTATTGGCAATGTGGGGTACTCAATTCCAAGTATCTCAATAATTTTACCATAGTAATACATTAATTCTCCCTATATGTAAACCCCACTATTTACTGTTGCCATACTATGACCATGATTTTTTTGTATGAAATTTGTATCCATTAATAAAACATGCTGGATACGATTTAATCGTTCGCAAAGGTCCTTTTGCAAGATCACATATGAACTTATTCTCTATTGGATTTTCTGAGGCCTACATCAATTTTTATCATATTAAATAGTATAATGTCATTTAAACACTTTGATATGATAATTGAACCATTTTAATTATTGCACGTCAAAACTTACATATTTCTCGAACCATCGAGGAAAGTGGCTTTCAACTTCTCTATTGATATCATCCTGTGTTTTTTCGGGCATTAGCTCACGTAGTCATTTCTTGTATAATCTTAAAGCATTATTATGTATTTTAGTTGTGAACACCACTCACCTTAAAAACCTAAATAATCAATTTCAAAATTAACTTATACTTATTGCGCGAAAGGTTGAATCTCTTGGTAATTCAATAAAATGTAACCATGGCAACCTTTATTTCTTCTTTTGTTAACATTCTTTTTGTTGAGCATCCATATGTTCATCCAGGATATGTGAAAATGGATAAGTTACTATCAATATCACTTGTTTCACACCCATCTTCATTATAAGGAACTTTTGTTTCTTTTTTGTGCATATGCGGCTCAAAATAATGTGACAAAATGTACTTGCTTCCTTTATTAAATAAGCATTACATATTTAATCTTCAACTCTAGCCTTGTTTTAAACATTTTTCTTCAAGTGATGCAAATACCTACATTATAAATAGGGTTATTACAATTACTAATTAAAACATGCTATAAGTTTTATTTAAATATTAATTATAATTACCTTTCAAACTGATACATCCATCGATATTGAACTGGACCAACAATTTTAAATGTATGAGTAGATTCTCCATATAGTCAAAGAAGCTTGGAGGGAAAATACCTTCTAATTTACACAAAACAACTGGAATTTCCCTTTTTAGTTTTTCCATTTCAGCCAACTTTATTTTAGATGATGTTAAGTTTTTGAAAAACATATAGCTTTCTACCATTGGGAAACTTTAGACTTTTCAACCATTCACACAAAAATTCCTTTCATTTTTGTTTAAAGTGTAACATGGATTTGGATATTTACCCATGTGAAGATCTTTATCTAACTTATTCCTTCTAAAAAATGTTTTAAATCAGCTCGTGATTTTGCATTGTCCTTTGTCCTCCCTTTAGTGTTCATTATGGTGTTGAACAAATTGTGAAAAAAAATTTCAATATGCATCACATCTAGATTATGACGTATCAAATCAGTTTTCCAATATGGCAAATCCTAAACGATACTTCGTTTTCTGTAACCAAAGATTTTACTAATGTTTCTATTAACTTCTTCAGCTTTAAGTTTTATAACTTTCAACAACCCTAATTCATCAATCTCCTGCAATATCTCTTCATTAGCTTTATGAGGGTGAGGAGTTGTTTATACCATCATATTCTTAACAAACATTTATTTATTGCGTCTAAATAGATGATCTGAAGGAAGAAACTTCCTGTGGTTGTCAAATTGAGATGTTTTGCCCCCATTAGGAAGATAAAACACATCAGAATCATTGCTATAGTAAGGGCAAGTAAATTTGCCTGCTATGTTCTATCCATACAACATAGCATACGCAAGGAAATCACTAATAGTCACTCTCAACAAATTTTTTTAAAAGAGATACATCATATGTCTCCACACTAAATTTCCAAAGATGATGCAATTTAGATACCAATGGTTGTAAGAATGCATCAATTTTATGATTTGGATTTGTAGGCCCTAGCACAATCACCGTCAAGAACATATATGCCTCATTCATACACATCTGTAAAGGTAAATTAAAAGGAGAAATTATGATTGTCCATGATAAATATTGTTGGCCGGATTGACCAAAAGGTTAGAAACCATCTGTCGACAATCCCAACCTAATATTTCTAAACCTAACATTTCTACTTTCGGCTACAAACTTAGAATGTGTGTTATTGAAATGTTTCCATAAAAGTGCATCTGTTGAATGACTCATTATTTTATCTTCCTATTCATGTTCATTATGTCATCTTATGTGAGATGTAGTAACATTATAGTCTTTAAAGTCTCAGAGTTAGTGGGAAATAATACATCAGCTTCTAAAGAACTAATTTTTGATTCATAGTAAGCTTTCTTGGTTTGAACCTAGATTGACCACAAAATTTATACTCTTGTAATTTTACATCATCTCCCCAAAAAAATATAATCCCAAATTACAACAATCAATTTTCTCAACTGGCAAACCAAAACCCTAATCAGTTTCTTCATATTGTAAACATTATAAACCATTTTATGATCAGGAGGCAATGATTCATTATACCAAGCAAGAATTTTATCCAAACTTCGATCAGAAATATGCCTTTCAGACTTTATGTTCAATATTCGAGCAATTGAAGATAATTGAGTCATGGTCTCACAATTTGGTTATAATTCTTGGTCAATTGTTTTTAGTAACTCAAAAAACTTTTTTGCATTTGTGTTTGGTTCTTCTTCAAGATTTTCTATATTTTCCTAAAAGTATAACCAACTGCATCATAAACCATTTGGGTGTAAGGATTTTCAGTTGCACCCACATTATTTGTTATAAATCCAGTTCCCCCTTCAAACACATCTACATTTATTGACGAGTTTACTTCATTACCCCTTAAGGTGCTACAAATTAATGGCTCCCCATTTCCTTTCCACATAAAATAATTTGGGACAAACTCTTGTCTTAACAAATGGAGATTCATTTCATCAATAGGAAGAAATAAATATGTTTGCACTTTTTACATGGACATCTAATTTTTAGACCATCCATATATGCAAGTTGAGAATATGCATAATTAATAAAAGCTTGAACTCTCTCAATAAACTCAAGATTAATGAAACCATCTGGTGTTAATCGTCTATACATCTAAGATTTATCGACATTACTCATTTATGCAAAATTGTTATTTAAAAAAGTGATTTCATAGTTAGATATGATAACTGTTATGGTAGTATCCATATTAATCTTATAGAACATTTAATCTTTAATTTATACATTAATAATAACACAAGAAGAAAGCATTGTATTATAGTATATGCATAAATATTTGTAATGTCAGATGATAGGGAAATATTTGAGGTTGTATGTGATGTCAACTAATTTCAAGTATCTACCATTCATAGCAACTCGTGTAATGACAATATTTGGAGAGGACTTAATAGAATTATACTATTTCTTCATCTAAGCACTTATCTAAGCCTTACATGATCAAGATGTTTACATGTATATAAATAAATCATGCTTTAGAAACATTAAACCAAAACTCATTTCAATGATTAACATGAATAAAGACATACATTAAAAAATAAATTTGAAAAAAAAGATAGCAAAGTGAGTACCTTTATACTGCAAAAGTGGAGAAAAAATGCCTAGGATAGAAGTTGTAACAAGTCCCTGACAACAACCAACAAAATATAATTTATAATGAGATATATCTTATGGTTCAATAATAATATCTTTGTAAAAGACAAAAACTGTTGAAATTCACATAATCAATCATGTATGCATACTTTCAATAAATAACAAAAAGTTTAAATATAAAAAACAATATATGAATGATTTTAGATTGTCAACATAAATAATAATATTTTGTTTAATCATGGTGCCTAGTAATGTCAATTCCTTTGGCATGCTTATCATATCTTTAAGGATAATCCTTTCTTTAATGGATTCACAATGATAAGATTTAGGCTAATATGTTTGATGACACTCTTTGATTATGAACTTTTTCTTTAATGATAAAGTAATTTATTTTTGTATATTTAACACCTTTAAATACTTGTATTTTTCAAAAAGAAAACTATTATGATGTTATCACAATAAATTTTTAGTGATTTGACAACACTATTGACAATTACAAGTTCTAAAATAAAGTTTGGTTCTTCTCATCCATTTGAAATGTGCACATAATCCAAAACTAGCTATTGATACACTGGCTCTTGGATCTTAAAGAACTCTAACTAGTTGTCAAAATCCACAATCCACCATATCCTTATCTCTAAATCTAACACTTATAAGAGTTCCCGTTCTATATATCTCACCACCTCAAATTTATTCATCTGAAGAATTTGATATTAATTTAATTGAAGCTTAGTCATGAAATGGAGGAGAAGATGATCAAATTACTCTCTAGGTGGCATATTAGTTCAGATATCCATCATAGGTGGGTCCTGGGCCCAGGATCTATAAAAGAAACCTCTCATGAGGTGGATATCATATCTCTTTGGTACTTGTGGTGGGCTACTCTTTCTCCCACCTATGTTATTCCATAGTCGTTGTATGTCTTATTATAGTTAGTAGTTAACTTGGAAAGGGAAAAATTATACCATAATCATAGTTCAAAGTGAGTTCATTATAGCACCTACTATCAACAATATTTCAATCGACAATTCCGTAACTACTAAAGCATCCCAAAATGCAATTAGTTCATAATTAACTCAATTGTTACCATTATAAACCAACGTCTCATTGGCATCCATAGTTAATAGCTTTAACATTTAACCTTCCCCCTTATATCCGTTTATAAATAAGACACCAAATTTAATGCATCCATATATGCAGGTTGAGAACCTATTTTAGTGATTAACATGAATAAACACATAAATTAAAACTTTTGAAAAAAAGAAAGCAAACTGAGTACCTTTATACTTTAGAAATTCCCAGGACCGAAGCTATAATAAGTCCCTGATAACAACCAACATAATCCAACCAAAATGAAATTAGCTTCACGCTAACCAATCAGTAAAACAAGGACAAATAAAATTAAATCATATGGTCATTACTGAAAGAGAGGAAAAACTATTATGATTCATCAAATTAAACTTTATATAAGTAAGATTCAATTAAAAAAATTTGTTGATGTGCTAATTACAATTAAGGTGAGAATCATTTTGCTAGTCAAATCACTGAAAGTGTTACATAGAGGTCAGTCTAAGACTTAGGGCCAGGAATCAAATCACAAAATGAAAAGTTTAATCTATTAAACAAAATACTAAGATTAGATTCTAAAAGATAATTAATATTGTTCTTTC
>JAOQMP010000208.1:22923942-22947316 GCA_027563575.1 Erythroxylum pedicellare | reverse complement strand
CTTTGTAAGAACTCTTATCTTTTAATGTTAATGAATTATGAATTATGTATGGATGAATTTGAGTGACATATGAATTTGCATATGGATAAGATTGAGTTGAAATCAGGTATACTTGAAAAAGCTATCGATTAGAGATGATGAATTTTGAACATGGATTGTTGTCACACATAAGTAAGATGTGTTCTGGGAAAAGAAAGATAGGAAATTATGAAGAATGAGAATTAGATGGAAGTAATGAATTAAATGAAAATAGCCTAGAGAGTTTGATGAGATAATATTGGTAGTGGAATGGTTACGAAATGATTTTGCATTAGAGGAAGTGAATTTGGGACAACTTAGATTAAAATTTAGGTTAGGAAAGATGGAAGGAATTCAGGGTGGTAAATTGACCATCTTCGCCGCGGCGAAGTCAAGAGTTCGCCGCGATGAACTTTTCCTGAAGGTTTATGGGAAAGTACTTCAGCATTTTCGCCGCAGCAAAACTTTAGTTCCCGCGGCGAGGAAATTTTCTCCCAACGGTTCGCCGTGGCGAACATTCTGTTGCTACGGCGAAGTCCTCCACTGCAGACACTGTAAATTTTTTTTGTTATTGGAATTACCCTAAGGAGATTTTTGTGGTAATAAGCTCACATTTTATGGCCTCCGAGTTGGACTCCGAAAACGAGGTCCAACATGGTACATACTTACTTGTTTTAGCTTGCTTGTTTTTACCTGAATCATAGTGCTCACGATCGCACCTTATGTTGTTGCGATCGCACCTGAGACTGGATTTCTCTCGTTCCAACTCAAGTCCCAGGTTGCGATCGCACCTTTCAAGCTTGCGATCGCAACAAAAGCTTTGCAATCATCTTTTCTTATCATCAACAGGGTTGCGATCGCATCCTTCAGGCTCGTGATCGCGACCTTTTTCCTTTCCTTGATTTTCCAGCTCCTTACCACTCCTCAGTTGTATAGCTTTTAGAGATTCCTTTGGATTTGGTTCTGTAGTACTCGAGAAACCTCCAAAGTTTCGTTGAGCAATAGTAGTTGCCAATTGTCCCACTTGGACCTCCAAATTGTGAATTAATGAAGAGTGATTTTTCGCTATTTGATCAACCTTCGCTTCTAACTTATGTTGTGATTCATCTTGTTGATTCAGCTTTGTTCCAATCATCTCCATAAATTTCTCCATTTTAGCCTCAAATGGATTCCTAGGCTGAAGCTGTCTTTGCTCTCCCACTGTGTTGTTATTGTTACTCCACAAAAAGTTGGGATGATTTCGCCATCTAAGATTGTAAGTATTCGAATATAGGTTGTTCCCTGGACAGTTATTTCCCACAAAATTGACTTGCTCAGTCATACCAATTGTTGGGCACTCATTAGTGAAATATCCCTGCTGATTGCATAATTCACATACACTTTAAACTGCTGCCACTGAAGAGCTTGAAGTGAAACTGCTAATCTGTTTTGCAAGGTTCGCAACTTCAGCCTGTAATACAGTCACTAGATCTAAAGACAAAACCCCCTTCTACTCTTTATCATTGATCGAGATCTATCTGATGCCCATAATGCATTAGTAGTTACCATTTCTTCTAATAAATCGCAGGGCGCGTCAATTGTCTTCTTCATCAAAGATCCTCCTACCTCTGCATCAATTGTATCACGAGTAGTGGTGTTAACTCCATTGTAAAAAGTTTGTAACAATAATTCCCGAGGTAAATTATGGTGAGGAAAACTTCATTGTAACTCTTTGAACCTTTCCCATACCTCATACAGGGTTTCACCATCATGTTGCTGGAAGTTGGTGATTTCCTTAATGATCTTGGCTGTTTTAGCTAACGGAAAATACTTGGACAAAAATGCCCGAGCCAACTCAGTCCATATAGTAATGAACCCTGATGGAAGAGAATTTAGTCACACCTTAGCTTTATCTTTTAGAGTGAATGGAAATAATCATTGTCGAATTGCATCATCTGTTACTCCATTATATTTGTATCTTTATTAGCTAACCCATAAATACACTGTCGCTTGTATCATCTGCAACAGAGCTGGTTTGATCTCAAAATTATTTGCTACCAAAGCAGGTCTTGTCACTCTTTGCTGATTTGGACGAAATCCAGGCTTAACTACATCCATCAATGTTCTTTGTTCCTCTGCCATGATATTCTCCGGAAGTTCAGCTTCAATCGCACGTGTGTCTTCAGCAGCTTGCTGTAAAGCTGTTTCTAAACGAGTAACTTCGTTGTAAAATTCGACCAAAGGCTTCATAGAATTTTTCATTTTTCTCCCGGACATACACCTGTAAAGAAATAAAGTACTTAAATTAACCTGTAATTACATTAAAAATGATGTTAAATAAATCCCTGACAATGATGCCAAAAACTTGATGAGTTATAAATAATAACACACTCGAATCCCAACTGCAAGCATACGGGTTATTGTAGTACAGTTATCATTCCCTTGAGGATCTATACCATACACCAATTAAATTCTTTTCAAATTGTTTAAGTTAATAATAACATATTTAAAAAATGAGAAGGATTTAAATAAATCAACGATGTTGAAATCACCAGAACAAACTAATCTAAAAAAATTGGAATTGCTTTTCACAAATTCACAAAATTAAAACCTCCAAAGATTGTTTCAACTCTTGCTAAATACATCTTAATTCTATTATTCTACTACCCCAAGTTTCTTAAGAAGTAACTCTTCTCTCTCAAGCTTGAATTACCTACTATGTTTTATTATATTGCAAATCACTCAATTTGAATACAAATGAAATAGAGTTGAACCACATAAATTTTGAGGAATAGAACTTAGACACTAATCTCTTAGCATGCAAGTTATATTTGTATGATTTGTCTAAAAGAACTCAATTCTCATTAAGATCTAATAAAAACTATTCATAAGAACAACAACCATGTATACCAGAAATTTAGAAAACAATATTCATCATAGAGGGTAAAACAATCTTTGAAAAAGAAACTAAAAGGCACACATAATAAACAAACTAAAATTTAAATGAAAAGAAAAAAACAAATGTTCATATGCCCTGAATTATAACGTTACAGAGCTCCTATTCCTATATCTTCTTCCTGCCATTTCCCCGCACTTCTGTTCTTTATACCACCCTTCTTTTAATATTACTTTGTGCCTTTTTCCATGCTTGTTTGCATCCACTGAATTGTATCAACTTCCCCCCCCCCCATGTGTTTGCACGTTAAGGACTGCTTTTAACCATTTACCATTAGTTTAAACATGTGAGGAATGTTGTGAATTGCAATTGCATATGACACTTGCGATCGCATCCATATGTCAATAACCTATCTTGCAATCAGTCATCCTAAGTGTGATCGCACTCAAAGCTACATCCAGAAGACCTGTTGATATTGCGATTGCACTGAAGTGGCTTGCGTTTGCACTTTATTCGCGCTCACACTATCTCTCTCACGATCACATCAGATACAATTGCCCTTGTTTATTTCACCAACTTCTATCATTTTTCTCTGTTGTTCCTTCACACTCAATAAAACATCAAACTTGCCTAAAAACTTAATTAAACTACAAAATCAAGAATGAAAAGTACCACAACATAACTAAAAACATTAACACTCAGCAAATAAAAGCACACACATCACCTGCCTAACTTTTGTACCACTATGTTGCCAAATCGTGTGGCCATAAGCTGAAAAAGTAATTTGTTATATAATCCCTTTATAATTATCAAGAGTTCTTGTAAAAGCTTTTTTAAGAGATAGATTGAACAAAAGGTGATGAAAAATCCCCTAACACAAGGGAAAGGACTAAAAGCGATAATGATTGTCGAGATATTTTGAAAAAGTCTAAAGGATGACGAGACACTAACTGCTAAAATTGTTAGAGAAAGGGTATATCATTAAAGAAGGAAGACCACGGCTAGGAGTTTGAATGAGAGAAAGGTAGATTGGTAATATAGGAGAAAACTCTAGGAGTATAATTTGATAGACACTTTTCATATAACTTATGAACCTACTGTTTCCTTATTTATACATTAGGAGTGCCATATAGTGGGATTTAAAAATGCCAAAACTTATTTAAGCATTAAACCAGCTTGTAGCTGGATTAGATAAGTAAGAACAAAGAGAAGCTTTAAGGGTTTCTAGCCAAGATAAAGGAGAAAGAAGTAAAGGTAAAGAAATAGGAAACAAAGGAGAGCAAAATTAGAGACATAAGGAAATTTCATGGTCAGTGACCAAAGAAAGATCAATAGGAGTTATTGTAATATAGATCGCAGGCTTTGTACTATAAAGAAAGATAGGAATTTCTCCTTCCTTATTCTTGATATCACAGGCAAAATAATTTAGTTTAAGATTCCTCTAACCCTTATGCTTGCTCTAGCTAGCTTAAACAAAAGAAAGATCGATTCCTTTCCATCGAGTACTATAATGAATTTCCTCTGTATTCTTAGGCTTTGGAGCTTTTCCATTAGTAAATGACCCTAGCCTCATTCGAGAGTCTAAAGGTTCAGATACTTCACTTCCCTTCTCTCATAGTTGAGTCAATAGTTGCGTATTCTTTTATCGTAGAGATAGGAGATGAGATGCCTTTCATTGCACTTGGTTGCACTTTCTTCCACATTTCTGATTTTGCTTTCACTAGAGGAAAGGATATGATTACCTAGCACAGGAGAAACATATATTGGGTATAAAAGGATGGCTATTCAAAACATCTTCAAGTCTTATTTTTTGAGCCTGGGGGCTGAGTAAGGTGACCGTTCACTCCTAGCTCAGATTAGGGATCAATCATCATAGGATGATTGATCCCTAATATGAGCTAGGAGTGAACGGTCACCTTAAAAGGATGATTGATAAAGACATAATTATAGTCTCTTTTTCACATTTACCAATATATGAAAGAAAAGTAAAATTCCCAACTAATCGTGGACAAAGTACAGAGTTGGTAGGAGGAGGAAGAGGTTCTATTCTATAATGACCATAGTCCTATTTGTTTGTTAAAGGCAAGCAACAATCTAGATTCAAGTTGGAGGAACTACATAAAGAAAGTGGGATTTCAACCTAGAAGATTCA
The DNA here is from genome assembly GCA_027563575.1 of Erythroxylum pedicellare. Taxonomy (NCBI): domain Eukaryota; kingdom Viridiplantae; phylum Streptophyta; class Magnoliopsida; order Malpighiales; family Erythroxylaceae; genus Erythroxylum; species Erythroxylum pedicellare. The sequence continues at coordinate 22,942,271 of JAOQMP010000208.1, read as the reverse complement.
TACTCAATCTATGTTATTAGCTTGATCTCCCCTATCTCCTTTGAGAAAGACTCCCACTTTTGAAAAAATTGCAACATTAAAAAATGCAAAATACTACTACATTGCCCATCATTTTCCTTTCCTATGATGTCTTTTGTTTTACTTTCTTGTACTAAAATCATTCCTTAGAGATAAGATCTCTATGGAGGCTTACTATGTGATATCCCTTAGGACTTACTTGACTTTAGATACCCTTTGGAACTAATTCCATTAAGCTTAGTGACATCAATCCCCTTAGTTCAAGCACAAGGGAATGGATCAAAGAACTAAACACCTTTCCAATGCCAATAGTACCTCTTGTTGTTAGTACTCATTGACCTCCTTTTCATTGTTCACTCATAAACTTGTCCTTTTAATTGAGCTCAATTATATTGGCCCTCTATCAAGGATGATATTTAATAGCTTTGCCACTCTAGGGATATTTTCCTTAACCAACAATCCTCACTAGAAAAATGGAAACTAATAACTATAATTATTAGCTTCTGGCCCATCATTTCCACTATCTGAGGATAAGAATTTCATTTTATGAGCTTGTAAGGCTTATTAAAGTCCTCCATAAATGGGAAAGATCTATAAGTAAGTTGTTTACTATTGTTATTTGGGTTGCTCGAATTTATACGAATGGCTCTATTATCACTCCTTGGTTGGCCTCAAAAGGAGTCTTCCTACCATACCTATACAAGAATACATAAAGACTTATTATTTAGTGCTAGAAGCTTCGCCATAAGCAATTAGCTGTTTCTTTTCTTCCCTTCCTCTCCCCTACGAGAGAGTAGATCAACAACCTCCTTGTGCTTTTTTTTCATATTAATAATGTTTATGGAAGGGTCCTTTATTGTTATAGGAAGAAAGGATCCTATTTTTATATTTATATAAGAATACAAGTTGCATGACGGATCAAGCACAGGGCACTGACACAAACTCAACTTATAGTACTTAATGCTTGTCAGAATCATTCTCGATCCCCAGAGCTTCCTACATAGCACATAAATAGAGCCTAATAAAGTTTGGTGAGAGGATCCTTTTTATCAGGACTTATTCCTTTAGCTGATAATTAACCAAAGTTTCTACCAATTCGGGCAAGGGGATTTAGAGATTTTCACAAATCAAAATCTAGTTAACCTAATAACTTTAAAGACTTGAGTTAGGGGCTTGGCTTCGTAGAATTTTGATAAAAAAACCTATCTCTTAGTACACCTAAAAATCTCTATTACCAGTTGCTTTTTGCATTCCCACCTAACACACCACTTTCTGAGCTGCACTGGCACTTAATTTGAGTCGATAACCTTAAGACAATCATAGAACACCAAAGTAAATCCCAACAAAGAACCCATATATTCAACTAGAAAAAAAAAACCTTCTTAGTTTGCTACTCTACCTACTACCAAAAGGAAAGAAGGGGTAGAAAATAAATTATTCATTTATGAAATTATAACGTTGCTTTAGGGGGAGACTGAAAGGTTGACATACCAAGATGGAGTACAAATTGGGCTTACAAACTTAGCTTGGTAAAGTAATAAGATAAGCAAAGAAGAAGATAAAATTAAACTAACCCGAGACTTTTCACAATATTCAAAAGGAGGATGATAGAAAGGCTTAAGTAGTGAAACTAGGGCATTAGCATAATGCCGCTTTTAATCTCATCCTAGCTATATCAAAAAGTTGCAATTTTTAATAAGTAACATAATGTTAATCTTTATAGGAATATCAGATCAAATATGTCAATAGTTTTTTTTAACCCCTAAATCTATTTCAATACCCTAAAAGTAGTAAAAAAAGAAACTAAGTGAAGAGATAAGGCCTTTAAAGGGAGTGAGTACCCTTTATGCTCCCTCTTTTTTAATTCTCTCCTGGCACTTTGTGTGGAAAATCCCCCAAATATATTTTGTATCCAGTTAATAGAAAAAGAGGTTCTAAATCCCCCTTGCTTTGTAAACTATGATAATGACAAGACTATTATAATAGTCATTACCATGAGTTGAATGACCAATTGAGCCCATTATTTGGGCGACCTCATCAGGAGAGAAACTTTTGGTCTTTTCATTTATAATGGATGAGATAAAGAAAGAAAGAAGAAATGTCGATATAAAGAATATGACTTAGAGTCAGGAGTTAAGAAAGCTTTTAAAATAAATTTGAGTGGAAGGATAAGAGAATAATGTGAAGGGTTTAGGAAACGCAAAGCAGAATACACTAATTAATATAATAAAGGGAAGGTTTTATGAAATGATTTGAAAAAGACCATCTATCCATTTATTCAAGTAAGGATCTTCTATTGTTCGCTTTGCTCATGGCATTTTTATTATGTATATTATGTATATTTTCTACTATACTAGGGTTGCCAAGCTCAGTACGTTCTGCTGGCTTAGCTATTTTCATATGCTACGCTAGGATCGGACTATTCCACAAGACCTCATGCCAATACCCAACACATGTAAGGTACACAGATTTGGAGATCCAACACTTAAATGAAAGGAAGTTAAGCAAGTTTTCTGTCTTTTGTTTAGCTCAAGGCTCAGTATTGATAGCAATAGAAGTCTTTCCATATCTTGCGTATGAGAGTAATGGTTGAGTGTCTTAGGAAAACTTTGGTTATTACTTTTGGTACTGGGCACAACAGAATAAAGCTCAATAAATGGATAAACTAGAACCCTTACTTTCTTTGCTAAATCAGAGCAGCTTGTCTATAAAAGCCCAATTTGCTAGGTGAAGATAGAAATAGGTTTTTGGAAAGGGTACATTCATGTCAGTTTATAAGATTTTAATTATTTCATTTTTTTCCTTTTACCATTGTCAAGATTGGCTTGTACTGAAGTTGTAACAAAGAAGAAGGATTCGATCCAGTTGGTTTCTAGTTGTAGGTGTTCTGGTATTTGACCTATTACTACCCTTTTAGAATGGCTAACAATGAGTAGACTCCCAATGTAAGCTCAGTTCTGGAGCAAGTAACGAGGTTTAAAAAGAATGATTTAAAGATCTAACAGAGCCATGAATTGAAAAGATTTAATATATTTATATTAGTATAATATATCTTTATTTCATAATTAATTTTTTTAAAGAAAAAAGAGAAGAATTAGCTTTCTAGAAAGCTAATATTCAAAATACTATTAATGGGAACTGAAAGTGGGATTCTTTGATTATGGTATATGATTGATATATCGTGAGAGTTCCTTAACTAAGGATTATCCGAGCAAAAGTAGTTTAATTGACTTTATTCTTTGAAATGTGAGTTAGATTTTGTGATTAAGGCTTCAAAGATATGTTATGTAGAATGGTTGCTTTCTTAGAATGGGAACAATGGAATCTATGATAGATAAGTAGAGAAGTCTTTATTAATTTATAACTTTAGTAAGAAGATAGGTTTAAGTCTTTAAGTTATTGGCTAGAAGAGAGTTACTAACCTGAACGCTTTGGCTCTTTTGGGTAATTCTTCTTAGAGTAAGAATCTTTCTTTATGAACAGGTGCACCTACCAATGGTATCTATTCATCCTTTTCTTTTCTCTTTATCTGTGGAGGTAGAATGACTTATAAATCAATTACAAACCTGCCCCTGAACTACCAAATATAAAGTGCACAACTTGATCTGAGATATATATACATATTTAAAGAATTCTTCTTAGGCATAAGTCATATGTGAGTCTCTAGGAGGGTAGTACCTTGTAATTGTAGGCCTCAATCCTAAGTCAGATAAGAATGTAGGTGTAAAGTTGATAGCATAATCTGTTAAACAATAGATTTTTATCCTTTTAGGTTCCAATCATGCTAGTCTAGAATATCTTATGAATGTCGACTACTCTCTGGACTCCTTTGAATTGCATTAAAGAGAGTCTCTTCTCAGCATATCTGATAGATGCCTATTTGACTGTAATTATACACCTACATTTCATGTGATTTGCTTGATATTGTGTATTTTTGTTGTATATTCAGTACTTAATTTGCTCCAAGTGCATTTATAGGTGATAATTGTCTTCATGGATGATATCTATAGATTATTATGTTTCCCTAGATGTTTAAGTGTGTTTTAAAGTATTTCTTAGATGATCATCACGTGTGTAGACTTATGTTATTGTTAATGTTTGTATGTATTATACGTGTTTGTTTGGTTTTGAGCAAGAATGGGATCTTAATTTTATGTTTAAGGAGGTGGTTAATATGTTTATGAGTGTTTAGAATCAGGAAATTGAAGAATGAAGAAGATGGAGGAAGCATGAAGGTGCCAAGATCATGCACAACTGAGAACAATCATGATAGAGGCTAAATAGCATGAAGCACAGTTATAACTCTAAGTCATAATCGTGACATAGGCTTTTCTAGGCACGAGCTTTTTTTTCTGTGTTTTGAGGGTTCAAGATATTTTTGGAATTTAACAAAGTGGTTAAACCCTAGACACAATCCTAGACCCTTTCAACTATTTAAGAGCAAGAAAAACATAAAAAAGGCAACAACTAGCCATCAAAGTGGATCAAAGGTGGAAGATTAAGAAAAGCTTCAAGAAATTCCAACATTCCAGATCAAGGTGTTAAAAACTTTTTTTCTCTTTTCATTTTAGTTTCATTTGTTATCCTTGATGTGTAATCTAATTTCTTAGATTTTAAACATATCTATAGACTTCTAAACTTATATTAGGATTTTTTTGGATTTATTTTATGACTTTATTCATTTTTGATTTTTCAATATTGTTTGGATGTTTGTGATAATTGTTCATGCATAAACTTGAAAAAAAATTGAGAGCATGGGTCAAAGAGTGTTAGGTTGTACAAAGAGAATTGGCAATTTAATAGATCCACAATTATTAAATTAACAATCAACTCAAGTGATATATTGGTTGTGAAATTGATTATCTAATAGATTGCTTCAGATCTAATTAAATAAGCTAGAGATAGTTTTGTGAATCGAGAGATTACAAATCTGAAAATTTTGAGCTCAATTAGGGTTAATTGATTAAATCTTGAGAGAGAGGAATCAAGAAATTAGAAAATCTAGTATCGAACACAATTGAACCAACAACAGTAACAAAAACAAAATAGGGAAAGAATAGTTCCTAAGTTATTCAATCTTGATCAAACCCCTAATTTCATTGGCAACTTACTATTATTTGATTATTTGTTTTGTTTTATTATTTATCTTGATTTTTACTATTTATTTTCATTCAAATCATATTCTTAGATAAAGATAGCTTCAAATTATTAGCTATTATATAATCTTTTTGGGAACGATAACCTCTTTACTACACGATATGATCCATATACTTACGAGTATTGAGAGTTTTAATATTAGATATAAAACTTGGTCAATAAGTTTTAGGCACCCTTGTCGAGGATTTTAGCATTAGGATAATTTAAATTCCTTTGATTTAAGGAATTATTATCCTTTCTTGTGTAATTAAGGTACCTAATCCCAAGAAATAAATTAAAAAAAGGAAAGTTTGGATGTAAAGTATAAGATACATCAATCTAGACATCACAAGGTAAGAATGAGCAATCTGAAGAGTTGAACATCAAAAAGAGATAGAAAGAACCATGTTGCAGCAAATGCATCACAAAGAGCAAAGGACCACCCTTATGGACTTCATAAGGCTAGGTTTCAATGCTTGTTATGAAGGAATTACATAATTATCAATGTAAGTGACACACTATATGCTAAAAGAGATAGTAAATAATAGATATCTTTAGACATCAAAATGAATTAGACAGCTGCTAACCTTCCAGGGTTCAAAAGGAATGATTGCTGCAAATTTAATGGTAGCATTATAGGATAAAATTGACAATCTCACCAAGCAATAAAACATCCTAATAGCCACCTCTTTCTTTCCATTCAAAGTAATTCAACATAGATGCGAGCTATGCAGACAAAAGAGTTATGTGACAACTAATTGCTTCCTAGTAGAAAAACAACAACATGCAACAATTCTACTTCAATGGAGCACAATGTGGTAGGGGATGTAATAATCCTTACTTAAATAAATAAATCTTGGGTGGCAGAATCATGCAAAATTCTTTTGGTCTAACAATGTAAGGACTCCAAATTAAAATCCACTAGGATTTAAGACGGGTCTAGTGCAAATGATTCAAAATTGTACTATATGAATAGATGTACTGTAATTAGATGGAGTTTATTACAACCCTAGAGATAAGATGACATAAATATTTTATATTAAGATCAAACCTAATAGAGAGACTCATAAATCAGTAACATAATTGTATAAGATTTAAACTGAGTAATTCAGTTAGAGACCTTAGGGTTAGTTGTTAGAATACTCAAGGTCATCTATTAGCATACCATAGGAGTCTTTACGGTCTAATACATCAACAAAACAATTACAAGATAAAATATCAATCTTTTAGGTGTTTAAGAGGATTTGAACCTAAATACTAATTTCTGATAACAATAGTTTTTTAAGTGAATTACACATTCTTTACATTCATTATCATTTCCTATTTCTTTAATTGTTTTAGTTTTAATTTTCTTTTTATTAAAAATCTAAAATCAAGTCATAGGCTAGATAATAAGGGAATGATAATTAATTGTATTCATCTTCTTTGTGGGGTCAACTCATACTTGTCAGTACTAGCTACAGCTATACCGTGCACTTGCGATATTAAAATATTGTCTTACTCACAAGATAGGTCAGTCATTGTTACTGTAGGAGAGCATGATGCTATAGGTAACCAAGAAAGAAGAAGGGGAGAAAGCCTTTATTAAAAAAGATGAGGAAACCTTTGTCTAAGAAGAGGAAGAAGAAAGAGAGGAAGCCTCTGTCCAAGAAGCGAAGTAAAGAAGTGGGAAGAGAAAATTAAAGAAGAAGATAGTTAGAAACCTTTGTCTAGGAAGAAGAATGGACCAAGGTGGTTGAGGAAGAACTAGAAAAGTAACCAAATAATGAAACTACTGATGAGTCATTGGCAATCACCTTGAGTATGGAGGGTTCCCACTTCCTCCAAGAAAAACTGCATGTGTTGATTGAAGATTAAGTGAGTTTCGCTATCCCTTATTTTATTAATGTTTTGTCATTAAAAAGAGCATTAATGCACTACATACGAGTTATTAATTTAATAAATTATACTCTTATTGTCATCTTGCAACATGTGACTTACTATCCACAAAACTGCTATGTGGAGAAATGAGTGGAAGCAAGCCACTAATCATAGACCAGGATGACGGTAATATGTAGGATACATTGAGCTAACAATGTTAAACAAGCATTGCATGGGAGACAAACCATGAATTAGGATATATTTTATTTTAAATTCTATTTCATGTTGTTTCCGCGTTAGCATAGGACTTTAATGTTATTTTTTAATTTTATTTCCATTTTTATATTTTGTATTTATCTTCTTTATTATTATTTTTATTTTCTTTTCTATTTTTATCCCTTTTTCTTTATATTTTGAAAGGATGTTATTATATTAAGATGGACAGTCCCAAAATAATGAAAATTAAAACTGAAAAATTGTATTACTCAGGGAAGTACCAAACTCCACTTTCTCAGTAATGTTATGTGCTTATATTGTGTAAATTGAGGGAAATGTACAATTTTAAATGTGGGGATGGTGATTATGATTTTATTAAGCTTATTATGATCATTGTTATTAAATTTTATCAACTGATATCTTGATTTAGTTTAAATCTATCATAAATAATTTGTTTTGTAATTAGTATGCAAAAAGATGATAGTTAGAATAAATGTGCTTTTATAAGTCATATTTTTAGTAATCATTGAAATAGTCAATTTGAATGGAAAAATTGCATGTTATTTACATATAATATAACTATTTTGAGTTAGCTTTTGAGCCTAAGAGCAAAATATATGAATTTTAAAGCTCTTTTATTCTTTCATATATGTTATCATACATAGTTGAATGATTCTATAACTTTCTTTTATTATACATATTAAGATAATAAATTGTTAAATTAGAAGCATTAAAATGATAAAGGAACTTATATTCAACACTTATTTAAGCCTATTTCTTTGATAATTACCTTACCATATTTTATCTTTAGGAATAAACAATTTTAAACCTTAGCCTTTTTCATTAATTATAACCCAATTATTAACCTTTATCCTTTTTTCTTTAAAACCTTTTCATTATTTTGAACCTTGAAGGTTATTTACACTACTTGAATGTTTGAAACTTGAAAATTAAAAGGTCCAATATTTCTTTAATTGTTGTACAAGATGAATGCTCGAAATTATATTGATTGAAAAAAAATTTGTGAGCATAGAAAAAGAAGAAAAATTATAGTACTAATGAATTTGTAATGAAGGAACCTATATATTTTGAACAAGATTCTTGTAATGTTTCTTTAGTAAATTTTCTTCAAATTTATCACATTTTTATTATCCCAATCATAACTTACCTAAGCCTTATTACAACCTTAAAAAGACATTTTGCCTTTTGTTTCTAGTTTACATACAAGTGGTAGAGATGTGATAATATTGCAAGCTTATGGTTAGGAGTTTTGCTATGTATTGATTTGAGAGTTTGATACTTTTCACCCTAAATACTTGAGTGCATTGAGTGAAACCTTGGTGAGGGTATAAGGATTTATACTTTTGATTTCAATAAGATTATTGACATGATTATTATTAATATTGACTTATGAAGTTAGTTTTAGGATAACTTGATTCTATTTGTATGTTAATTTGATTAATATGAAATGATGATCATTTATCCTAAACTCAGTAAAAGATCATTTATCCTGTTGTTCCAAGCTCTAGGGGTTTGTTTCAGACCATTAAGAGCCTTTTTGAGGAGATAAAGCTTGTTGTCTTTGCCTTCCATCACAAATCCTTATGGTTGTTCCACATAAATTTCTTCTTGTAGAACACCATTTAAAAATGCAAATTTAACATCTAACTGGAACACTTTCCAACCATTTTGTGTAGCTATAGCTAACAATAATCTGATCGTGTCTAATCTAGCAATAAGAGCAAAAGTTTCAGAATAATCAACACCAAAAATTTGAGCATACCTTTTAACTATAAGTCTGTCCTTGTGTTTGTTTATGGAGCCATCAGCATTCAGTTTTGTTCTAAACACCCACTTTACACCAATAATATTCCTTCAAGTTTGTCAACTAGAATCTATGTTTTGTTCTTATAGATCATAGACATTTCCTCCTCCATTGTTTTCTTCCATTTTGAATCTAAAAAAACTTCTTCAAGACCAGCAGGTTCATATATGGCTACATTACATCTTTGAAGGATATCCGATAACAACCTTTTTCCTCTAATTGGAGTGTCATCTTTAAGTTCGTTTCTCTATTGCTCCACAAGAGGAGTGCTGCTTACTCCACAAGATTCTGAATCTTCCCAATTCCACTTTTTAGTTTTATTAAAGTGAACATATCTTGTGACAGTTATCTTTCCAGTTTAAGGATGATAAACTTTATAGGCTTTTATAACTGTACTATAGCCCATAAAGATGTTGAGAAATCTTTCTTGTCTAGCTTGTCACGTTTTGCTGTGGAATATGAACAAAGCACACACATCCAAAAATTTTAAGAAAACTTAGTGAAGGTTTAAACCCATACCAACCCTCAAATGATGTCTTTTCCTCCAAAGCCTTTGTTGAAAGCCTATTTTGCAAGAACACTGCAGTATTAGCTGCTTCTGCCCAAAATTTCTTTGGAAGCTCCATCTCATGCAATATATAGTTGACCATCTCTATGACTGATATGTTCCTTCTTTCACTAACTCCATTTTGTTCAAAACTATAAGGAGTTGTAAGTTGATGCTCTATATCAGCTTCTTCATAGAAAAGATTGAATTCTGTAGAGTTGTACTATTTTCCATTATCAGATCTTAGTGTCTTAATCCTACAACCATTTTAGTTCTCCACTACTTTCTTAAATTTCCCGAATATCAAATACTTCTAACTTAAACTTTAAAAAATAAATCTGTAAAATCATCAATGAACAGAATGTAGTAGAGACTACCTTTCAATGACGGGGTATTTTGATGTCTAGCTATGTTATAATGATAAGCCGCAATTTTTCTGTGGCTCTCCAAGTTGATTTAGGAAATGACTTCCTATGTTGTTTGCCAAATTGACAAGCACTGCAATTAGGCAAAGAATCAATAAATTTGGGTAGGTTTGTTGATAGATTCTTGTTTTTGATTTCAAGCATTCTTTGAAGATGACAATGGCCCAATCTTTTGTGCCAAATTTCTGTGACACTAGCTTTAGTAGGATAGGTTATATGCTCCTCAGTTGGATCAAATGAGAAGCTTTTTCCTCTCATTCTAACATTTAAAATTTCCTTTCCAACAATATCTTAAACATGGCAATGCATGTTCTTAAAGTACTCTTTAAATCCCTTTTCACCTAGCTGGCCCATACTCAACAAATTTTGATCAATATCTAGTATATAATGAACATCAGGGATTGTTTTCGTACCTGAACCTATTGTAATTTCCATAGTTCCTTTTCCTTTTGCAAAAATATATCCATCATTTCCAATTCTAACCTTTGTGGCCTCAGTGGAATTCAGCTCCTTGAAAAGAGTTTTGTCATAGGTCATGTGATTCTTGTACCCACTATCAACAACCAACATTTGGAGGTGTTGCTAGTTGAGTAACACCTTGCCATGAAAATCTAATCCTTCTCATCTTGGCCTACAACCTGGGCATCTACTTCTTCCTACTTTTGTCCTTTGCAAATTACAACTTCATGTCCAAGTTGATTACATTTGTTACACTTTGCATTTGGTCTCCTCCAGCACTTGGATGGTGGATGCCCCTTTTTCCCACAGTGATGACATGGTGGAAAATTTTTCTTTAGACTTTTATCTTTGTTTTGAACCAGATTGCTTTCGTCACTTTGTGTTTGATATTTCTTCTTGTTCTTCCAGTCATCTTAATGCTTAATAGCCAAGGTTCCTTCCACAACATTTTCTTGTCTCATGAGCCTTCATTGTTCTTGAGCCTGCAAGGCATGTACAACTCTGCCAAAGTGATCTTGGATAGATCCTTTGTATTTTCCAGGGTGGTTATTGAAACTTAATAACGTTCTGCAACGGTTATAAGAATTTTCTCTACTATTCGAAAATCAGAAAATTCAATACCAAGTAACCTTACCCCGTTGACTATGCTGAACAATTTATCCGAGTATTCTTTGACTATCTCAGACTGCTTCATCCTCTACAACTCAAATTCCCTTATTAGATTCAACATTTGCATGCCACGAATCCTCTCATGTCTAGCATATTCTTCTTCAAGATAATCCCAAATAGCTTTTTCTATTTTGAGAGCCACGATTCTTGTGAAAATAATAGTTGAGACAACAGCAAACAGGCATGCATTTGCCTTTGACTTCCTAGTTTTCTTCTTCTTGTGACTTTTGATCTATGCCATAGTAGGATTGTTGGGTAGTGCTGGAACTTCATAGTCCTCTATCACAGCTTCCCAAAGATCCAAAGCCTCCAAGTATGTCTTCATTCTCACTGCCCAAAGCTGGTAGTTTTCTCCATCAAAAGCAGGTGGAGCTAAATGATAGAAACCAATTTCAGTATCTTTTTTTTTTCTTAACAGGTCCCTTAAAAGAAAAGAACTCTGATACCAAATGTAGATTTTTATAAAAAAAATAAGATAAAAAGAGAGATATAATTGTAGAAAGGAACATACAATTTTTATTCTTTCTCAGATGAACAGCTTCTATAGCTGAAGGAATAAAACAAAAAATACTAGAAATATGGGATACTATTTTCCCACTAAACATGATCTTAAACAAACTTAGATTATTAGGAACAATAAACAACTTACTAAAGTCTAGAGATATAAAGCTAACAGAAAAATCAAAACAATCGGGTAAAAAAATAGACAAAGTCAATGTGCAGTTATTTAAGCAAACTTTCAACAATTATTGAGGAAACTATATAAAGGAAATGCTCCAATGATATTGTATGGATAAATATCAGGAGAGAGTGAAGACTTTGATACAACATGGTACAGACAGACATAACATATACAAGTCATTTGCATGGAGCAACCATGTTTGCGTGGTTTAGGTAAGTGTGGAGTAAGTAAATATGTCTTGTTTGTGGTTGTTTGATATAGAAGAACATCCTTATCCTGTCATTTGTAGATGAGTTGATCGTCTGTATTAATGGGTAAATTTTTGAGGAACTTGTCTCATTAAGAAAATATGTGAAACTTATAGTTCACAGAAAGGGACGAAATACCAAAGATCAATGTTACAATACTTTCTGAATCATTTACTCTAATTTTGTGCCTTTATGAAAAAATCGAGTTGGCATATATAGCAGATGACCTACAGGCCTGTTTCTCCGATTGCTGACCAAAATCTGCACGCTCTTTTATATGGCCAAGAGAGATTGTACTTTTAAACAAATTTTTCAAGCATTCATGGTTCCATTAGGGCTTTTTGTGGTTGCTCTTGGGGTTGTTCTGTCAAAACATCATTTTCAAGCCACACCTTTTTCTGTCTGTTGAGTCTTTGTTTGGTTCAAGTGTGTTGTTATGTTGGAAAATCATGGTACGGGGTTGGTGCTTTTTTTTTTTTTTTGAAAATGGGTTGGTGCTTTACCATGACTTAGTTTCTTCTCACATGGAATTCATGTACTTGTCTCGAACTTAGACTCGTTATCATTTCATTTGTTTCAATGGAACAATATCACCACAAATCTCGACGGAATTAGTTGCTAATTAGCTTCCATATTTCTCTTTCCAAAGGAAAATAGAACGAGAAAGAGAAATGGGATCACCCTAACAGTTTAAGAGTAGATGTTTTAATCATTGTGTGGATGAAATGAAGAGTATAACAACTCTTATTTTAAGACAATTCGGTTCAGTTAAAAGTGCTGGAACAAAATATGGAAAGGACCGTCATCACAAGATTTCCCGCTAAGGTTTCAGAATGTTTTGAAAGCACAAGAAGGCCAAATTCATCTCTTAAGTAAAATTAGTAACCACCAAATCAACATCCAAAAGTATACTCGGGGTTTGCTAAATCGTGTTAGGTAAGCTACATTGTCCTGGGCAAGTAAGGATCCAACAAAGATCTCTGAAGGGAGCGACTATGATAAAAAGAATCCAAGAAAACTTTTATATCTTCAGTCAATATGTAAAAGCTACGTTAGGCCAATAAACTGTCTTGGACTGGAGTGCAACCTCACACGAGAAACACTATTTACGGCAGGTAGGGAGGTGGGTATACTCCACTATATTTTTTATTCATAACAACTACCTTATCTTAACACCAAGTGCCTTAATTAGTGCCTTAATTGGTTCATAAACTTCTAAGTATTGTAGAACTCGGGTTAATTTCTATCAATAATAATAAATTCACCTTGAGCACTATTGCCTAGATGAATAGAGTGTAAACAATTGTACTGAAAAATTACACTAGGTAAATTCTCAGGAAAGATTGAAGGGGTCACAAATGATCTCACTTACAACCCAACCTCCAAAACAGAATTTTCCTAGACATGTAATTTAATAGCACAATAATTTATTACAACTATACCCGACAATACCTATTAAATAAAAAAATAAAGAACATCAGAATTTAACAAGATTTGGTCAATTATGCCTACTTCCTCGAATACTACTAAATTAATATTTCACTATTTTCAGGAAATAATACAGGTGAAATATTACAAAAGGAGAGAAGGAATTTTTGTCTTAAGGAAAGACAACTTTGGGATGATCAAAAAAGTAAAAGGAGGTTATTTTATAAGTAAAACAACCTCCTACAAATCTATAATTTCCCAATGTAGGATTGTAGGATGAGCCACATTATTTGACTACTTAACAAATCTCTTCCTTAGTAAATTCCACTTTTTCAAATCTCTCACAAAACTCATTTTTAGTAGTGTCTTTAAATGTGCTTTACAACGCTCATCTTCAATTTTTAACAATATTGATCAAGTCCAAACAATGTTGAAACTTGACTGTAGTCACCACCTTTGTCAACATATCAATAGGATTCTCAATGATCTTAATCTTGTGGATTGCTACTCCACCTTCTTCCAAAGGCTTTCATACAAAGTGATAATGAATATTGATGTACTTTGTTCTTGCATGGTAAACTTGGTTCTTTGCTAAAAGAATAGTACTCTATCACAACGCACTTTGATGTGCTTTTGTCGAACTCCTAATTCACCAAGCAATCCTTGAGAAATTAGCTCCTTCGCAGCCTTTGTAGCTGCTATATACTCTGCCTCTGTAGTCAATAAAGAAACTATTAACTGTAAGGTACACCTCCAACTAACAGATGCCTTTGCAAGAGTAAACATATAGTTAGTAGTTGATCGATGTTTATCTAGATCACCAATATAGTCGGAATCATAATATCCAACTAAGCAACGACCACCTTTCTCATCCCACTCAAACATTAATCCAATATCTATAACATTCAGAATGTACCGCAGAATCCATTTCACAGCTTGCCAATGTTTCTTTCTTGGATCATGCATTTACCTGCTCGCGATTCCTACTCCTTGTGAAATGTCAAGCCTTGTACACACCATAGCATACATCAAGCTACTAATAACATCTGCATATGGTATATTTGACATGTATTCTCATTTTGCATCATTCTTTGGAGAAAAAGATGCACTGAGTTTCAAATAACAAGTAAGTGGAGTACTTACAGGCTTTGAATTTTCATTCAAGCCAAATCATTTTACTACCTTTCTCAAATACTGTTTTTGAGTCAAACAAAATTCCCTAACTTTCTTTCTCTGCTTATCTCCATACCGAGAATTTTCTTAGCTTCACCCAAATCCTTCATTTCAAACTCCTGATTGAACTGAATCTTCAATCTCTCAATTTCTTTTTGATTATTTGAAGCTATCAATATACCATCAACATATAGGAGAAGATAGATTTAGGATCCATCTTGTAGCTTACGCAAATATACACAGTGATAGTATTTGCTTCTTGCATACTCCATCATGAACTTATCAAATTGTTTGTACCACTATCTCGGAGATTACTTCAATCCATACAACGATTTCTGTAATTTACATACCATATTCTCCTTATCAACATCCTTGAATCCCTCAGGCTGAGTCATATAGATTTCCTCTTCCAAATCTCAATGTAAAAATGTGGTCTTTACATCCAACTGCACTAGATTCAAGTCCAATTATGTTACTAAGGCCAACAGAACTCTAATGAAGGAACGTTTCACAACTGTATAAAAGATTTCATTATAATCAATTCCTTCTACTTGAGCGTAGCCTTTAGCTACTAGTCTTGCCTTGTAGTGGACATCATTCTTGTCAAGAAATCCATCTTTCTTTATGTATACCCATTTGCATCCAATTGTCTTCTTTCCTTTTGGGAGACTAGTTAGCTTCCATATATGATTCTTATGAAGGGAACACATTTCATTATTGGATATCCTTCACTTATCTTCTTCTAAAATTTGAACTACTTCTTTATAAGTGGTAAGAATGTCATCATTTTCAATTGGAGATGCATAAGCCACCATATTAGCACAACGAGTACGTACTTGAATGTTCCTTTTTGGCTTTCTCAACGCAATTGGTAATTGTTGTTGTGAAGATTCTTGGGTTGAAACCTCTTCTTCATTTGGCTCCTCTTCTACCATAGAAGTTTTTGTATCTACTTCATCATTCGCTGAGGTAAAAATTCTTCCTTCAAACTCCACTTGCTTTAAACTACCATCTGTCTGCTCAATATTTTTAGATGTCACCTTTCTTAACATAGTAGATTCATCAAAGTTAACATCCCTACTGAAGATTATTTTCTTTGACTCTAGGCAGCAAAGACGATATAATTTTACACCAAAGGTGATTCCCATGAAAATTTTACACCAGAGGTGATCCCCATGAAAATTTCTTTCTTTAGATGTGGATCCAACTTTGAATTCTTAACATGATGGTATGTAGTGTAACCAAACACATGTAAAGAATCATAATTTGTAGCAAGTTTTCCAAACAATTTTTCCAAAGGTGTTTTACCACCAATAGTAGTTGATGGAATGTGATTAATGAGATGACATGCATATGCAACAGTCTTAACCCAAAATTCTCTGCCTAACCTAGCATTGGACAACATACATCGAACTTTCTCTAGCAATGTTTAGTCCATACATTTTGCCACACCATTTTGTTATGGTGTATCCTTGATTGTGAAGTATCTGACAATACCCTTATCTTCGCAGACTTTTAAAAATGGATCACTTATATACACTCCTTTATTATCTGTACGAATCCTTCTGCTTGAGTTTCCATCGTCTTCTTCCATTTAAAGAAAACTTCCAACACTTCATCCTTAGTCTTCATAGTATATTCCCATACTATTTGGAACAAATCATCAACAAAAGTTACATAGTAGTGTTTTCCTCCCAAAGAAGTTGTTTTGGAAGGTCCTCACACATCAGAGTAAATATAATCCAAAATACCCTTTGTATTATAGATTGCAGTGCTGAATTTCACTCTTATATATTTCCTTTTGTCACAATGCTCACAGAAGTCTAATTTGCATGCCTGAACTCCTTTTAACAATCCTTGATTTACCAATATCTTCGAGGATTTTTCACCTGCATGTCGTAAGCACATATGTCACAACCTAGCTACTTCTAGCTATTGATCATCATTAGAAGCTATTACTGTTGTTCCAATAACTGCATTACCTGAGTAATAATATAAGTTATTGTTTCTTCGAATTCCTTTTATTACCACAAGTGCACCAAAGATGAATTTCATTACTCCATTTGTTGCATTTACAGTGTAGCCCTTTAATTCTATGACTCCCATAAAAATGAGATTGTTCGCACGTATCTAACATCTATCAAAGTCCTAGTTTTTCCATCATGATTCCTTAAGCAAATTGAACTAATCTCATTTATGGTGCAAGGATTGTCATTTATTGTGTAGACAACTCCACCTTCTATCTCTCTAAAACTAGTGCACAAATCCCAATTGGGATATATATGATGGCTACAACTCAAATCTTGTAGCCATGGACAAAAATGGCTTATTGAGGATGTAACAATCAATGAAAGATCTGATTCTACATCTTCACACTCAGCAACATTTTGAATTCCCTTTTTCTCGATAAAAGGCACATTCATCTTTGCTCAATTTGGGCCTCGACTTTGATCTCCCTTTCTTTCCTTTAGTCTGACTCTGCGAGTAGCCTCTGACCACCAAATCTTATGTTGCTCCATTTATACATTATTCCTTTATCTTCCTTATTAATTCATGATTGTACAAAGCAGTTGTAACATCACTAAAAGACATAGCAACCTTCCCATGAAGTAGAGTAGTTTCAAGAAACTCAAACTCCTCAGGAAGGGATCCCAGCAACATCAAAGCTAGATCTTCATCTTCAAATGTCACATCCAAATTCATTAAATTAGTAACTAACTGATTAAAACTAGTGATGTAATCATTTATAGTGGTACCTAGAGAATAAAAGAAACGAAACAGTCTCTTCTTCATATGGAGCTTATTATGACTGCTTTTCTTCAAAAAAAAATTCCTCTAACTCATTCTATAATTGAGAAGAAAAATTTTCTTTCGAGAAAGCATACTTTTGCTCTCTAGAAATACACGATTGAATTGTATGACATGCCAAACAATTTATGGTCTTCCAATCTTTCTCCTCAACATCATCTGGTTTCTTTTCTTCAATGACAATGTGAAGACCTTGCTAAAAAAGAGTGTCTCGAACCTCACTTTGCCACATGTTGAAATGACCTGTACTATCAAAAATCTCCACCGTAAATCTTACATTTGCCATAGTTGTCTTTGTCAAAACAAACGAGGTAGAAATTGTTGGTGCAATCGTATCTTAAATTTTTGTCATCTCTACTACAATTCTATTCAATAGATGTCAATAAGGAATGTCAATAGCCCAAGGAAAAATCTTTTTTAAGGTGGAAGATTAAGTAATTCTAATTCCTTTTGAGTGAGTGCTTCTTCAAGTTTGATTATAGCTGCTTCCATTCTCTAGTCAAAATATCTGCAAGAAAATTGTCAGAAGACTGGATATACTTAATAGTATACTTATATTGACTTAATTCGAGTTGCCAACGAATAAGTCTGCCTTGATTATAATTTGTCTTTATTGCATATTTATGAAAGCCACATAAATATTTGGAATCCGTTTGCACTTGAAATGCAATAGGTAGTAGATCCATGCGCCACTTTCTCAATGTTTTGAGAAGAGCTAATGTTTCCTTTTCATGAGTTGTATACTTGATCTCAGCAGTACTAAAAGTACCGTTGATATATTTGCATAATAGATGCTTCTTTGTATTTGGCGGTTGTGCCAAAAGACACCCTGCCC
>JAOQMP010000208.1:22897250-22910679 GCA_027563575.1 Erythroxylum pedicellare | reverse complement strand
AAATATATTTAAAAATTATTCTTTAATTGTTTGTATATATTTCTATGTAAATAAATAAATAAATTATTTTTAAATATAAAATTTTTATTTTATTATTAAATATATAGAAATTATTATTAATAATATAAATTTAATATTATTAATTATCTGATAAAATTTATTATATTAAATATTATTATATTTTATTTAATATATTAATATTATGACTTGATCACAGTTGGTATTAAGAAGAATTATTAAGGATATATTAGGTAGTATGTATTTATTAGTTTACATTCCATCCTAAACCTCCTAAATCGGATATTTCTTATTTTAACTATTTAGGATGGAATGGAATGTAACATAAAACCCTCTGCTTTCATCTCATTCCATTATGAAACTCTCAACCAAACGTTGGAAGTGTGTTACGTTCCATCCCATTCTATTACTAACCCCTCAATCAAACAGGGCCTTAATAAGTGGAATCATTGTCAATAACGAACTGAACAATATTTTCTAGCCCTACTTCATTCACAACTTCATCAAATATCTCAAACAAAGTATAAGTATTTCTAATAAGGTCGGATGCATCAATAGACTTCAACAATATTGAGTCATTTACAGAATAAACCAAAAAATTAATAATAAGTTCTTGGCCCCTACTTGTCCAACCATCACACATGATTGAACTCCCAAAAGTAGCCCAATTCACTCTTCTTTCTACCAAATAACTTTTAATTTCAAAAACTGAATAACTCAAAAGTTAGCCTCTTAAGTCATCAATTGAAGGAGCTTTATATCTCAGACCATCAAAGGCTATTGCACCTACTGTAGGTTGATAATAATAAAATTGAGAAGCATTGAATGATGACTTGTATCATACCACCATCTAGCTACTGCCATATCAAAATTGTGAGCCACATCTCTTGATTACATTGCACTACGAATTGAATGTTGAGTTTCAGGAGTTGTTCGTGGAGCAAAAAAACTAGTCACATGCCTTCTTCTTTTCCTCACATCATGTCTAAGTGTAACATTCACTTCTTCCTAAGCCTAGGATGGAACACAATCACTACCACTACCAACTTTAACATTTCCACAATCACCACAAAAACTAGTAAACGAACTTTCACCACCAATTTCAAAATTCAACCTTTCCCTTCTATCTTTCTCACGTTGATATTCTTCAAGCAATGTTTCATTTTCCACTTCACATAATAACTTACTTTTTTACAGGCTTCTACGTCTCCATTAACCCCAGCTAAATGCTTCTTCAATCGGGTGATTTCTCTACTTTTCAAATGCTTGTTACAAAACAAGCAAATTGTACGATTCTTTATACCTAGGACCAATGCAACATGAGTCCAAGCTGGATCATTATATCTTCCGGAAGCTGTTTGATCATGAGTACTTAAACTTCCTTCCATTTATCTGTAAAAATAGATGAAGATATTAGTTTTGTAAGAAATTAATCCTTTAGTAGTTTCATCAACAAAATTAGCAATGTTAAGTCCTTCATGAGGCAATATAGTATAAAAATTATCTTTATATTCATCCTAAAGAAGTAAAGATTTATGAAACTAGAGTAAAATTCATAAATAGAGAGATTTTCATATTGGAGAGTGGTAAATTCATGCTAAATTTAAAATCAATGTACAGTGTTAAGTTTGTAGTCTTGAAGGTTCAAAGATTTAAGATGATGGCTCAACGAATCCAAAAATTCAAGTCATGACTTAAACATCCTTAATTTCACTTAGCATATTCATCTTTATTCTTCTTTTCTTAGGAATATGATTATTGCCATCGGCATATCTTCATAAATCCTTTCCTTTATAATAAATATCTTGAAATGGAATGCATAAGCTAAGTAATTTTGTTCATTCAGATGAAGTAAGAAACTTTCACACTTATCCAAAGACATAATGTCAAAGATAAAAATAGAATAATAAGAAAATAAGATTCTAAATATGCAAAGACTATGAGATGGACAAATTTTGGGATAAATAAAGGTAAATATGCAGAGGCTTGAGGTGAACTAATTTTGGGATAAATAAGATTTTGAATATGCAAAGACTTGAGATAGAAAAAAATGAGATTAAACAAAGTCTTTGATATCATGATTCATGACAACTTAGACATATTGTTAAAAACTTTTGGCCATAAATATAATTGATTAATTTTACCTTTTTTCCTAATTTACTATACAATAATTACAGTTACAAAACCTTCTCTTCGACTCTTCCATAAGACCACAATCGGATTATTATTATATTCAATTAATTATTTACCCAATATCCTAATATCATTATGTTAATTTTAAGAATATGTCAATTAATTATTTACTTTAAAGTCTTTACATTCTCAGTTTTAACTTAAGTTCAAACTTTTAACTTTCTAACTTTTAATTCATGCATGTCATGCATTTCAATCGGGAAAAAATTTAAGATAAATCTCACATAAACTAAACCATAACCAATGAACCAAACCAGAAATAAACCAAAACAAAATTGTGCATCATTTCATTCAACTCCAATCTAATATCCAACCAATTTAATTCCAACTTCTAACTTCCAACTCATTCACAATCACAAATGCAATTAAGCAAAAAAAATAAATTGAAAAATGAAAACACACCCAATCAAATTCACAATTAGTTTTTAGGTTAGGTTGGGTTTAGATATGATATTATTCCAGATCTGGCAGCAGCAGATTCGTGGAGGATAAGAGGAGAGTAGCCGATGACAGTGCCGTGGAGGAGGTTTAGTGGTGGCGTGATGGTCCTCGTGAAGGGGGGTCGAAGCCTGGAGGAGGTTCGGTGGTGGAGGAGGTTCAGTGGTGGCGGGTTCACATGGTGGAGGAAGATAACAGTCTTGTGGTGCGGTGGTTTGTGATTGTGTTGTCGTTAGAGAGGGAGAAGCACCGCTGGAGACAGAGAGGAGAATGAGAGAGAGAGAGAATGGAGAGTGTGAGATAGTGAGAGAAAATGGAAGTGAGTCTGTGAGAGAGAGAGAGAGCAAGAAAAAATGCAAAGTAGCAGAGTGCAAATGGGTCGGTGTGGGGGAGGGGGTAAAAATTTTTTATTTTTGCTAAATAGTCCCTACATTTTTTAAACTTACGATACCGACTGGTATATGACTGGTATTTTAAATGTTGGTTGGTACCAAACGAAAACTTCTAGTAGCGACGATCAATACCATTAACTTTGATACTGTTCCATTTTTTGACCGATACAGTACCATCCCGTACATAACGGTATTCAAAACAATACGCTTAAAGATAATTGCTTCCAACCCAAAAATAAAGAGAGTTGGCATTTTATTTATGCCAGTTAAATAGTTGTGGCCTGCAGTCTGTAAGACGTCTATTTCAATGTCTTCATGATCTATATCATATTCAGAACTATTGGAACCAGGAATGTTGACTTCTACTGCTTCAGGATCACCAGGCATAAATTCTCTGAGATATGGTCCAATAGACGTTGTCAATACTGGATGATCTAGAAAGTTATTAGTCTCCTTAAACAAATTTCTTAAAGAGGTTAACACATTCACCTTATATCGTGGCCAATACAAGGATGTATGCCAAAATTGGACACGTTGTTTAGTGTAAAGAACAATAGTATGCGTTTCTCTATATAGACCATGTATAATGAAGAAGCACTGAGTAGTTTGTTGTCTAGCTGAAGCTATCCATAGACGATGCTGTTGAACTATAATAGCACATTGATGCTTCCACTAGGCTAATGGTTGGAACCATTCTAAGAATGTCCACAATAAAGAACTGCCATTGTTAGGATTACATAATAATGACACCTTTAGAAACTAAACTAAAGTACAATGATGAGCCATGATGGCTACAAGGGTCCCTGAGTGTTATCAAAGCCAAAGACAAGCTAGAAGATGATACCTGAGTGGTATCAAAGCCATAGCACATTTATACCTGCGTGGTATCTTTGTTGTCTAGTGGTCAGGAATAGTCAGGCTCTCCCGAAGAAACCTGCATACCCTTTAGATTTTTAATCCTTGATTTTAAGTATTCCACTGCTGCTCATGGTTTACTTAGAAATATAGTCAACCTTCGCACCTTTTACAAGCGGGGTACCATTGATTTTCAGGCTAGGAAGTGAGTAAGAAGAGAGTTCCATAAGAATTATGGAGACTTCTTCAGATAAAGTTCATTTAGCGTCAAGTTTGTCTATATCTAATTTGCCTAGAAGTGTGAAGTGTGTCTTATCAAACAAAATAGAAAACCTTGTCGAAATTACTCATGTAGAGAATCGTGAGTGTGAAACTTCTTTACCAATTTTGAGTCCTTATAGTATATATTCTCGTGACCGTTCTTGGATGAGAAGTATTAAGAGTGTGTTATCTACTTCTAGATCTAATGTAAAGGAAATCATCCAAAGTTCCATATTGGAACAGTGTGGTCTCAAATCTACAACTACAGAACAGTACGTAAAGTTGGAAATCCCTAAGGAGCTGATCGCCTTATGGAGAGAGCACAACCATACACATCTACACTTTAGAGTTATACAACTTGTTCTTACCTTATATGGAAGAAAAGGTATTCCTGCAATAGCCAAGATATCCTTGCTTGACACAGCCTATACAACATACCAAAATGCTCTTATTGGTAACTTGCTAACAACACTCAACAATGGAAGTGTCATCTTGACCATAGCACCTGACTTCAAAATCAGGTTGGATGATCCCACTTTGTCTGAACGTATACAAGTTCAGATCCAGATCACTGGAGCAGAACAAGATCCAAAAGCCATCATGGCTACCTTACATCACCAGATGATCTACCGTCTACAGAATCATGCCTTAGATATAAACTTTTCAAATTCTACTTCGGATGCTCTTTATATGGTTACTGATCGTGCCAATGATCAGACTACTATCATCCAGATCCCGAAGCAGTTACCTTCATAAGAGCTTGAAAAGTTAATGCCAACAGAATGGATTACCAACTACCAAAAAGTATTCCACGTGCCTCATAGACATTCTTTTCATACAACAACTCCTCCAATTCTGCAGACACTGAGAGATGGCTCAGTCAAATCCATCTACACACAGGCTAGTGACGACACACCTAGTCCTTCAACATTAGGGTCTATCTTGATGATCCAGCCCACTGATCTACAACCGGATCTATCCTCTAGGACAACAAGCCTTAAGATCCAACCTGCATTTTCTCGTACGGAAGGTAAAGACGATCCTCCTATTCATTATTTCAAATCTAATAGAGATCTAATCTATGTCAGTCATCATCATGGACATTTTGTATGGGATGTTGACCCATCCATGTGTGAACAAGACTATGAGATCTGTCTTAACCCTGAGTTAGATACTAATGATGATGATCCCAGATATCAATGAAGAAGGAAGAAGAAAAAGTCCAAATCTTGATGCTTACCTTCTCATAGTTATCACCACCAAGATTTTGATCTAGATCCAGATGATCATAATGGTATATTCATGATAGAAAAATCCAGACTAAAGTCTCTTAGAGAGATGCTCTGGTCGTCTATGTTTACTATATCAGATCCTTGTAGATCTACTAGTGAATCGTGCAGATCTAAGCCAGCAATTCCTGTTATGACTCCTACTCCTTAACATAGTATGATGGCAGGTCCATATGAAGAAAAATTTCCTCAACTATCCAAGAGTACTGATAAAACACAACGGGTTGCCTTTAACCCTTATATCAGAGCGTTAGGAATTACTTCACAAGGAACACTTGCATCAAATCTAACTGATGAAGTTCTTAATTGGCAAACATCAAATGTAGTAGCCCAAAATAAAGTTCTGAGAAGGATTGATTCCAAGCTGGATGGAATTAGTCAAAAAAATATTGCCACTCATAAGAAAGTCGATTCTGTTTCTGAACAGATACAAACGATGTATCGATCTTACAAAGCTCAGATTCAATGACTTGATGCTGAACTCAAACAATACTTCTCATCCCATTACATGGGGCCAGACTTCGACTTCAAAGTTTCTAAGATACAAGAGATACAAGGAATTGTATGACAAATGGAAGCTGATATGCATGTAGCTCAATCTCAACAGATCTATGGCTCTTTTTTTTCAGATTTTGCAAATCTACATTCATCATATCCATCTCCTTCGTATCAATGGTATCCAAAAGAAGTTGACTATTCAAAGGTATTCGAGTTCAACTAACCTTTGATTAAACAGTACATACATCGTCAGACTACTCAAGAAAAGCCTCGACGATCAAATCCAATACCTATATCTGATCGTATGCCTAAGCCTCGAGTTTCTGAGTCTTCAAAAGTTCCAGAAGCACCATCTTCTTATACACCTTTTGAACCAAATGAATAGTGGAGAAAGCCATTAAAGATCAATACTCCTCCATCATCTCCACCACCAGTACAACCTTCCACCTCTTTTCTGGGGAAGGATAAAGCTAAACAGATAGAGTACATAGCTACTCTCACTGCTAAATCTCTTGTAAAAAATTCTGAATCTGTAAAAGAATCAAAAGATAGTATTAATACCCAGAGTGATACATCTGAGATTTCTGTAACATCATCACTTTGTTTAGATGAATCATCAGTCAACTTGTCAACTGAACTTCAAACTTCAGATCTTGCCAATGAATCAATTTAAACAGGTGAGTCAGACAACTTTGCTGACTTATCAGAGCTTTCTAATGTACTGACGACAATGCCTCAATATACTGAAGTAGAATCAGAAATCAGTGAAGCTGAATCCACAAGTACTAAACCTTTTAGACCTGAACCAACATCTTAAGCAACACCAACTACGGTAGCTGCACAGCCAACTACCAAGCCTACTTCAGGTCCTTGGTTTACATTTGATGATCTTCCACCTAAGAAATGGAGGGATCGAATACATGAATTTGATGCACGGATTGATCTACAAATGACCAGACCTAATCATCCTCTTCAGTATATTTTGTCTGAATTCACCTCAAGGTTCACTGGTACTTTGCGAGAATGGTGGCAAAGTATAAATGAGTATCAACAACTTCAATACATATAAGTATCAACTGCTGGAGCACTACTTTGCATAATTCATAAAGAATTTATTGATGACTTCCAGTTGATTAACAAGCAGATCCGTCAAGAATATTTCAAGATGAAATAATGTTCTCTTGATAAGCGTGATCTTCAAAACCATTACAAACGCATGACGAAAAGGTATTATCTCTTGAATGGATGGAATGATGTTAATTTGCGATATACATTTATTTCCTCCCTTCCAGATAAAATATAGCCAAAACTACAACGGATCATAGTTTCTCTACAAAGAGACATGTCAATTATCTCTCTTGGAGAAATCTATCAACTTGCTTTAGCATCTCTTGACAAACTATGTGATCAACACACTTTGTTCAAGAATATCCTCAAAGGAGGTCCAGTTCTAAAAAAGGCTTGCAAGAAGCCTTATCTCCAGAATAAACGCAAAGATAAACAGACTTATAAGTGCCATAGCAACAAGAAAGCTCATCAATCTCAAGTATACCAAAGGAGAACATTCCACAGGAAGAAAGAAAGACAGAAGCCTTGGAAACAAAACTTCAAGAAGAAGAACATAGGCAAAAAAAATGCAAATATATGAGGTTCTTTAAAAAGTCTTCACATCGAAATAAAAATTGATGTTTTATTTGTGGAAGCCTAGAGCATTACTTTAATAAGTGTCCTCAGGCAACCAAGAAAGATGTCAAGTTCCTGGATAAACTTGAAAACTGATGCCTACTCATCCTCAGAGTCATATGGAAGAACTACTTGAGGAACAATCTTATGAGGACAGTGATACACAGTTTGCTGTCTCTGTGTCAACAGATGAAGAAGAATCATCAAACTCATCTGCATCTACTGATGATGATTCACTATACATGTTACAACAGATATATATGAAAACAAATCCTAATCTAGTTCAAAGACCATACGTCCATATCCAGTTGTTTCAACAAAACAAATATGATCAGTTCATTAAGGCTATTGGATTTATAGATATAGGATCAAGTCATACGATCATGAAGCCCAACATCTTATCATTGGAAGCATAGACTTCACATGAAGAGTATTTTACTACCTCTGATGGTAACTCTTTCAAGATTGGGTTAATCACAAGAAGACGAATTGGCATTCGCTTCTTTCCTTAGTGTACAGTTTAGACTAAAGTTCTTGGAAGCAATCTACCAGGCCCAGACATTCTGATAGGAATGGATACGTACAGTAAAGCCCATCCTTTACTAATCCAATCCACAGGCCTCAGGTATCGAAACCTTTTCAATCCATACATTGACATAAAAAATGTGTTTAAACTTACACAGGTTCCAGCACATTACACTGGACTTTGAAATAAACTGTTGGAATGTTGTCCAGATTCTCATACACAGTTTACTCATCCATATCCTCTGTTAAAAAATGCTGACTTTTTCATAAGTCTACCTTTCAAGAAAAATGAAGATATTAATCCTACAAAAGCCACACATCTAGGGATGAACCCTGATGATTTAAGGCTCGCACAAGATGAGTGTACAATCCTATTGCAGCAAAGATTGATCGAGCCCACAAAGTTGGATTGGGCTTGTCAAGCGTTCTATATCAACAAGCGTTCAGAGGAAAAGCGTGGTAAAAAGATATTAGTCATTGACTACAAGCCTCTTAATGCTTTCCTACAGGATGACAAGTTTCCTCTACCTAAAATTAGTACACATTTACTATTTCTCAAGGAAGCTGTTATATTTTCAAAGTTTGATCTTAAAGTGGGAATTTGGCAATTGGGTATTCACCCTGAAGAATGTTATAAGACTAAATTCTACATTCCTAATGCTCAGTACCAATGGACTATTATGCCATTTGGACTTAAAGTCGCTCCATCACTGTTTCAAAAATCCATTACTAAGATCTATAAGCCTATTCTCAATAGTGCACTGATCTACATCGATGACATCTTACTGTTTTCACAGACTTATGAGCAACATTAGATCCTTTTGGATAAATTTTTGGATCTTACTAAACAATATGGGATTATGCTTTTGGCCTCGAAAAGCACTATTGGTACAACAGAATTCGAATTTCTAGGAATGCTATTCAAGGATGGATTCTACACTAGGTCCATGGTTATCTAAGCTCTTATGAAAGAATCAACCACAATGGGGAAAAGAACAGACTACAACTGTCAAGCATCTCAAGAAGATTTGTCAGGATCCTACTCCTTTGAAGATTCCTGAAAAAGGAAAACGTATCCTTCAAACTGATGCTAGTGACACCCACTGGGGTGCTGTGCTCGTTAAAAAAATCAATAACTGACGACATTATTGTGGACATGCTATTGGATCTTTCAGTCCATCTGAATGTCACTACCATATCTCATATAAGGAGATTCTTGCTGTCAAAAGAGGTATTGAAAAATTCACTATCCACCTCACTACTTATCATTTTGTCATTGAAATGGACAACACCTCATTTCTTAAGATTCTAAAACAAGCTAGGAAAAAAGATTCCCAACAGTCAACTTTTACACTGGCAAGAGTGGTTTTCTGAATATAAATTCAGTTTCCAACATTTGAAAGGTCATAAGAATATCCTAGCTGATTATCTTTCAAGACCTTCCAAGCCACTCTTTTTTGTTTCTTCTTCTTTGAAACTCCCAATTCCTCTGTTTTGGCTTATGGAGTTTCCTAGATTCTCCAGATATAAGAAAGATTTTCCTCTATGGTTCTCTCGACGCCATACTACTGTTGAAACTCTTTCTTTAGTCATTTACCAGAGTGTCTTTTACTATATGCATAAAATTCTTCTCAAATATGACATCATAGCTAAGCCGAGTCACTTTGATATTATGACTCTTTACAAATTTCTTTATCATATTTATAACTCTATTGATGAAGATACACTTTGGCATCTCTGGTCTTTAGCTGCTTTGTATACTTTTATAATTGCTCTCTCTCCTCTCCACGTGTACCGCCATTTGACAGATCCGACCAACTCCGGATCTCTTCTCTGGACTTTCCTTGAATGATTCTAACCTTTAACTAAATGGCGAATTGATATGTCTCTGGAGTTATCACAACATCATCTTTGGAATGCAACATTGGACAATAAAAATGTTTATGTCTTTTACCTATTGCATCGTCCTTATTGTATGACTTATACAAATATGCTCTACATAATTAGCCATATTCAGTATTGGCGTACCTGTATTGATTGGCCGAATGAAGAAGCTTTTGCTACTGAAGAACTTTATGCACTTCTGGACCAATACAATCAACATCCACAGTCAGACATTTCTCCTCTCTGTACTTCCCAAGGACCTTATTTCGGAGAAACAGCTCTGATACAGCCTCTTAGAACTCCACCTGTAAGTGAATGGACCTCTCTTCATGATTATTACATCAACATTCGTGGAGAATCTATTCCTTGTCCAACCTACAGGCCCACTGTGGAATCTAGCCCACAGCCAGACAAACTTAGTCCGGCAAGTACCTCTGTTATAGGCCCTTGGCCTCCTGATTAGGCTCAAACCAACATC
Source organism: Erythroxylum pedicellare (assembly GCA_027563575.1). Taxonomy (NCBI): domain Eukaryota; kingdom Viridiplantae; phylum Streptophyta; class Magnoliopsida; order Malpighiales; family Erythroxylaceae; genus Erythroxylum; species Erythroxylum pedicellare. The sequence continues at coordinate 22,900,165 of JAOQMP010000208.1, read as the reverse complement.
TATGAACTTACTGAACAGATTGATCGAGACATGGAGTTGACAGATGACGATGAAGACCTTACTTTATACCTGTAAAGTAAGAACGTCTTTTGAGACAACTATTGACTTGATGAAAGATGAACCTACAATCACCATCAACAACTGTTGAAGATTCCATTTTATCATCTTCTTTTTCACCTTTAGTCTCGTATACTGTTTACTTTTAGACTTTTGTACCTAAGCACTATTTGCTTTAGGACTTTTGGGATCTGCCCTCAAATTTGTGTACCAACCCTGTCCCATTAGATCCAAGCCATCTATTTATGTGGGTCCTACACAAATAGATGGCTTGGATCCAATAGGACAGGGTTGGTACACAAATTTGGGGACAGAGGATTTCATGCCCTTTTGGTTAAAGTAGATTCCTTTGTGATAAGGTTAGGTGAAATAGTTGTTTACTTTTGTTAAAATGTAATCATTTAGTCTCTAGGTAGATTTACGTTTCTACCCCTGACTTCTCTTATAAAAACAAAGTTTAGTTTCATTTGTAGGCACGTTCAAATCTTACTGAAAATGAAGAAGTTAGTTTTCTTCTAAACTCCCTTCTCATTTCTGAAAACTTCAAACCCTGAAGTAAATTAATATTTGCCTCAGTGCCTAAGATGTAGGATGAGTATGCTCTACACTCGTCTCTACCGAGATTCTTGTGTATCAAAAAGTCTATGACAGTCTGGGAACTGTTGCTTCTAAATCTATCCGCTGCCTTGAGTCAAAAGCATTAATGGGAAATGACGAGTAAGAGTATGTGAACAAAGTAGGGTTCCTAAAAGGCGAGAGCAAGTGCCCGTGTAAGCCGATGAATAGGCGTTGAAGGGTTATAAGACTCCGATAGCTGGAACAACCTATGTAGTGATACATACTTCCAATCCGACTTTGGTTAGTCAATGATGTAACCAGTATAGTGGTTTAGAAAAGAGTTAACCATTAGGTTAACCAGAAAGGTGTCATAATTTCCCTGTGTGCCCGTAAGGGTCCCTGAGTAGCATTCATCGTTGATTAAAACTTTAACCATTTGGATTTTCTTTGAACCGTAATTGTTTAGTCAAAAGTTATGATTTCAAGGTTGGAAATCCCATCATCTGTGGATGGATCTTGAAAGGATTTGATCATGCAAGATTTGGTACCAAAATTAGCAATTCTCAAAAAAGTTTTGCCTGCTACACTACACTGCCCCAAGCCAAGACCAAACAACATTTAAACTTTTCTCCACAGGTTTGTCTGTTTCTTTATCCTTTCTTCTTATTTTTCGATTCCCCACTCACTACAGCTGCAATGCTAATGACTTTACCTGCGTCTTAAAGCTTTCCTTTCTTTTTCTGGGAGAAGTGACTCTTGTTTATGACTCAGACAACATGATGGAGTGGGATAATAACGAAGACCACCATCAACAGCCACAGCTACAGCTACATGACAGGGACAGTCGAAATGCTGGTGTCAATGTTAATGTAAAAAATGGGAATGGCAATGGAGGAATGTTATACGTTAAGGTTATGACAGATGATCAACTGGAAACTCTCAGGAAGCAAATTGCGATTTACGCTGCAATATGTGAACTGTTGGTGGAGATGCATAAGACCCTTTCTGTCCGGCAAGATCTTGCAGGTCCTATTCTGTTCTCACGTTCATATTCTTTTATCTTTTCCTCTGTTGCCAAAAAGAGACATCTGATACAAGTAGAATCACTCCAGATTAATTGTAATTCTAATTTTTCTGACCATGTTTAACAAAAGTTTTCCCAGTTGATTGTTTCCAAAAAATTGCTGCTTTTGACTTGCGAGAACACAGATACTTTGATCTACTTACAAATTATGATACTGAATGTCGATTTCCTTCAGTAAATCTCATCATCATCTTTGTCCTTGTTAATTAGTTGAAAGACGATAAGATTGGCCCTCCATTGTTGTGTTAAATTTCAGGAGGCCGACTAGGTACCCTATACTGTGATCCACTGATGGCTACTGCTGGCCACAAAATTAGCGCTAGACAGCGGTGGACTCCAACACCCATACAACTTAAGATTTTGGAGCGCATTTTTGATCAAGGAAATGGAACTCCGAGCAAGCAAAAGATCATAGAGATAACATCTGAACTTAGTCAACATGGACAAATATCTGAAACAAATGTGTATAATTGGTTCCAAAACAGGCGTGCTCGATCAAAAAGGAAGCAAATGGCTGTGCCATCCAACAATGCTGAGTCCGAAGTGGAGACAGAAATTGATTCATTGAATGAGAAGAAAACAAAACCAGAAATATTTCACTCCCAGCAGAACCCTTCAAGGCCAGAAGATCTGTGCTTTCGGAACCCGGAGATAAGCTCTGAACTACATTTCTTGGGTGTGTTATCTAATCCAAGTATGTAGATAGTTGTTGGTTTACCTTCTTTAGCCATCATATAAACTGGAAAGATAGCACTGTTGTCATTCGCTAGTACTGGATGACTGACCGGTATCAGTGAAATAGTAATTATCATCTTATTACAATTTTCACTGCAACAACTTCAGTCTAATGCTTTTCGTTTGAAGTAGCTACAAGATGGAATTATAAACTTTAACTACTTCCTATAATACTATACTACCTTTGAGTCAACTCGTAATGGCCTTAACTGTGAACTCTAAATAACTACTAAAGTCAATGCAGGAGATGACCACCTTACTGGAAAGATGGGGATGCCTGGAAGCTACAATCTATATGAAGAAGCAGAAGACTACGGCATGCAAGGGTGATGCTCAGTTCATCTGGTGATCCTAATTTAATTCATAAATTTACAGAGTATTCATGGGCTTTGCAGTATAAAGACTGTTAAGCTAATGAAAATGAGAAAAGAGATAACTTGCTCTAATTGTTGTTCAGCTGTACCACTACTTTACCATGCCT
>JAOQMP010000208.1:22880567-22897027 GCA_027563575.1 Erythroxylum pedicellare | reverse complement strand
CTCCATGATCCCACCAATTCCACCATTAAGTTTAATGGCGTGTCAATGGTGGAACTGGTAGAATCATGTGCTCCTCCATGCAATTCCTGCTAAAGGGGAGGGAAAAAACAAAAAAGAAGCCTTTATGAAATTTTAAAATTAACAACGTAGTATAGGAGTACGGCAACTATCATAAGGACAGGAAGAAATCGGTTTAGGTGTGATGGTTGCTTATCAGTTCTCCACTTTTGTGGAACGCTCTTCTATTTTTCATTTCTTGCAAAGGAGAATCATGAAAGCACAGGAACCAGACAGAGTTTAAAGATAAAGCTGGTCCTTTTAATGGATGGGAAAATCTTGCGAATATATGTTAATTTGAAAAAAATGAAACTTTTATTATCAATTACCTTCAAATAAATTGCAGAATTATACACAAAATACAAGCAAAGTAGTATTCGATTATTACAAGTGAGCTATACAACAAATTGCTAACAATGAACTACAAATGTCTCAGTGGGTCAACTCTAGAGAACTTAAAATGATTAATCATGCTGATATTTTCTAGCAGCATTCAAACGCTTTGTGGCTCGTTCTAGATTGAGCTTCTGTCTGCGTAACTCATGGCACCACTTACTTGAATCGTTATCTAACACTCCAAGCTTGGCTATTTGTCCGTGTAATGCCTCCAAGTCGACGAGTGGGATAGTTGTCGGTCGCCCATGAGCACACTGCATAAAAAAGCGTGTTCAGTTATTCGAAGCATGTTATCTCTCTTAAAAATTGGCAAGTATGCTTCCCATGGATGATAAAATTTTCAAGCTACTATTTACTTGAAAACAAAGTGAGGTCCGCCTAAGCTCTTCAACAATGAGTGCACATTCTGATGGTAGCAAAGCATCTCCAAACATGATGGCACCTAGCAGAAGATAGCAAGAAAACAAGGCCAATTTCATCAACACAAGTTCTAATGTCCAGAACAAAATACTATGTTCAGAAATGGGAGAAGGAAAAGAGAGACAAAATCTGTAAATGGAGGGTGAAACATACCTCTGCATGCTTTAAAATTGAGGACTCGAAGAACAGCTGGTGGCATAGATGAAGAACCATCTGTATCGGCAAGCTAAAGATTGGAATAGAATCAGAATTGGAAACTCAAAACACTTAAAAGGAGAAAGGGGACAAAAGGAGGGCAGGAAATAGAAACCACCCATATCAACATGGGACCGGACGGTGTGGTGGGAATGAAGGTTCCATCTTACCTGCTGAAGAAATTCCACAAGGTCTCGGTCTGATAAATTGACTCCTAAAATGCAGGGAACCTGCATGTAAACAGCTCCTTACAGAAGGGTAACGAGAAACAGAAATGAACATTTTATGTAAAAGTGAATATGAAAATAGACTATTCATTTTTGTACAACAGGATATTCAAACATAAAGAAAGCAGTGCTTTACCGCAATTAGTGTGACAGCAATTGGTTGGTGGTGAAGCAGCTTCAGATTCCTGTAGAGTGATTACATTAGTAAAACCATAATATCAAAAGTAAAGATAATAACTTACTGAGAAAATAGTGGTCAAATCACATATGGTGATGCAAAGAACAAAGATAACTATTTGACAATCTCCCAGTACATGGACACATGCACATTATTCCAGTTCATTCCAATCAATCTCAAACTACTGAAAGAGTTAATAACAACTCTGCAGTATGAAGGCAGATGTTAATGTTGGTGCAGATATAAGTGAAATGATTAATGGATTACTTTGTGAAGGTTGCAGCACTTTGAGCTTCAGTATTGCAAATCCAACCCCAACCTCTTACTTGTTCAGCATAATTATGCAATAGTTGAAAATCCATTTCTGGAAGTACCTGTTGAAGTTAACAAACTCTTAAATAAAACCAGTTCACAGCAGTGCACAACAAAACCTCACATGTTATAGGAAAGAAGTATACCAGCTCCTCTTCAGCATCCAGATAGGTAATTGTCTTTTCTTGACCAGATAGTACCTAAAAATTCATTAGCCTTTCAGTTGTAGCACACAACATTCTACTAGATCATATACAAAATCATGCTTACCTTTTGACGAAGTTCTTCTAATCGAATTCTTTCATCTGCAGCATGCTGTAGGATAAGGCCCATACTGTAAGTTATTAGTGCTGCCAAAACTAACTTAAGGACACTTCTCTATCTTCTATGTGCATATGTTTCATGCCTATGGACTCAATTATATCTACACAAATAAAGTCATTTGGATGTGTACGATTTTGCAACTTAAACTGTACTGAATTGCCAGTAAGGATTTTTTCCTTCTGACTAGGACAAAATTTCCAATGGTGAAGTAAATGTAATACATTGATCCAATAAAAATTCTCAAGATCATAATGTCTGCTTTCATATGAGGTACATTTTATTTTCCGATGGAATGAAGTAAATCACTTTTAGATGAAGGAAACTTGTTATTGAGAAAGGAAACAAGAGCAAAGGAAATCAATGTCAACAAGAAGCAAAACACTGCTAATTTACCTGATCTATAACAGAAAGTGTCTTGCCAGCCACAACTGGGATGAATTTCTTGTCCACCTGCTGAAGAACCTTGGCATCATCTAGGTAGTTTCTATGGATTGACCCTGGAACTAATGAATTTCCAGCAAGATGCAAGAATCCAGAAGAGATGTCAAGTATATCATGCTGACTATCCATGTTACGTGATGCATTGTTATCCTGCACAAATAGGGTGAGGTATTGATAAAAACAAGTTGACAAGGCATTGAAAATTTTACACATAATCATAACACGAAGCAGAAAGTCATCAAATTTGTGAGAATACTCAACCGCAATTTGTTGGAAGTTATTCCGCCATTTGGAGCCAGCAGTTATTGTCTCCTTAGTATTCCCTGACACAAAGTATGAAACATGGAATTAGTAGTGAATTTAAATACCCATGTACACCAGTTCACTACAGGCACATTTATCCATAATGTATATACCCTTGCAACTTGACACATGCCCAAGCACTTTTCCCATAACATAACCAATTTAACCCTCAAATCTTAGTTCTTGATCCAAATAGTAATTCTTAAAAGGTGGTGGAAGTACCTATGCCCGGACAATCACTATCCTGGGTGAATCGAAGCTGCTGAAATTGTTTTTTGTTTTGAATATTCTTCATGTCTGCTACAATGCCTGTAAAGTTATTTGTACAAGGTCTGAAAAGTGTCCCAGGGACAGATTGATTAGCATTTTGCATGTGTCGAAAGAGCTTGATCAAGGGAAATAAAGAACATTCAAGTACCTGGAGTTGAACTCTGGATCCTCATGATATGGCTGCAAATGCAGTTTCAATGCCTTAGCTTCTGTAGCACAAGCAGCTATACAAGTTGGATTATACCTATGTGTCATGACATGACACCCAATTTCGGAAACATCGTCAGGAGAAGTAGAGCCATCATGAAACAGTTGAGTCCGCTCTTTTCCAAATTCCGTTATTGAATAGTGGTTTAAGGAGATAAGCCTTCTCTTTTTACAGTAAAATGGTGGAGCTGAATGGCTTCTTTTCCGTTGGTCTGTGTGAGCATGATCTTGTACTGAACAATGATCTCTTGATTGATTTCTTTTGCTTCCTTGCTTTTCATTACTTTTCTGTACTTTGGAATATGGCTCCAAAAAAGAATATTCTGCCTTACTTAAATCAACCGATAAATGAGAATGCTCCAAAGAGAGCTCATCTAAGATGGGCCTTTGATGAGATTCACACCCCTTTTGATTGTGAGCATTATACTTGGAACCAAACACAACATCTCGCCAACTCAAGTCATTTTCTTTGTTAGGACTCTCTGACAGAATATCATAACTAGATTCATGCTCATTTTCTTCAATGTCAAAAAAGTTCCAATATTCTTGCCTGATTCCCGATCTTGAACTCACTTTGAAAGATTTTCCAAGTGGATTGTCTTCAATACCCCAGGCTGTCTCTTCAAATAAGCCTCCAATAGGTACGAGATGTTTGGCATATGGTTTCTCATGCAATGATAATGATTTATCTGAAGAACAAGAAGGAATGAAATCTGAAGTTATATCAATATCCATAAAGTTTGTGGGATACCATTGAGCACAGAATGCTGTATCCTGTTTCAAAATCCTACGAAGTTCAACAAAACTTGTATTACAGGAATCAATTTCAACCAAGGATTCATCTTCATCAGTTAAAAAACGCCTTCTTTTGGTATTAAAGCTATCAACCTGAGATTTAAAACCCTCCTTGCTTCTAATCAGATCCCTATTCAAAGGAAAGCTTCCCTGGGATGAGCAACTTTCTAAGAAAGATGTTTTATCATTTCTTGTAGCCTCTCCATCATTAATGTCAATGTGACCTAAAGAGAATGAATAACTAACAGATTTGGCACCAGATTCTATGTTTGGGGATCCTTCCTCCCACTCTGATCTTAAAAGGGGGCCCTCTGTAGTGTCACAGAATCTTTCCCTGGCAGTAAACATGTCTTCCAAAAAGTAGCCATCTTCATCTAACATTTTGTTATCAGATATCAAAAGATTTCTATTACTCCTTGTGGTCAATCTGGGCATGGTATCACAAGGGGGACCATTCAACGATGGCAAAGAAAGATCACTTTGGCAAGACCGTCCCATTTCAGATTGTTGTCCTTTGGGCCCTGAAAGGTCATGTTGAAATTCATTATATGAAACGTCACCATAACCCCTGTTGAGTTTTTGCTCAAAAACCATGGTAGAAGAGGCAGAAGCAAGGAGAGAAGAGGACAGATCATTCTGAATGCTGCACTTCCTTGCGGCAAATTCCAAGTTCTCAGCTGTTTCTGCATGAGAATGTTAATAAAATAGAAGGGCAATTCAGCTGCCATAGAAACCAAACAATTCTTAGTTGTTCATATATTATGAATCACAAACATATCTAACATTATTGTCAGCACAGTTTGTAGAGAAGTTAAAACATATCAAAACTGGACAGCATGAAGATGTCATAGTATCAACTTCTTTACAGAATTCAAAGTGAGTAGCTTGGCAATGCATTGGACATTTTTCCGATGCAATACCATCAAATTCTTTACACATTTCGTCTTCCATGACTGTATCAGTTAAATGACTTGACATATCCCGTAATTTTAAAAGGTAAAGCATAACTAAATATCAGAAACCAATAGACATAGATTAGCCAGTGACATAGAGGAACACAAAGATGTCATACCTTGAGTAATGCTGTTCTTCCAATGATTCTGAATCGCCTTCTCAATGAAGTTAAGGATAGGAACCCAGTCCTGCTAAAAAATGTTATAAGAAAGCTGATGGTAGTAAAAAAAGGAAAACAACCCATTCCTCAACACTTAATAATTGTGTACTGATGATGCAGAGGGCCAAAATTTTGAAGAAAGAACATGAAAATTGGAATTTCTCAAACATTCCAAAGTTTAGTGTGCAGTTAAGCAGGAGCTGGTTACTGCTTAAAAGAATTGAGACCCTAAAAACTTGATAGAAGATTCATCTGCTTTATTCTTTTCCCTTTTTTTTTAGGTGATAGAGGCTATAGATGTGGAGGAAGACTAAGATAAGCACATATCATATCATATCAAGTCACACAAAAAAGATTCAAGAAGAAATTACTATTATTAGGAATTAAAATTGGCAGCCAAACAAGCAGAATATTACCTTGAATTCAACATATGTCTTTGATGGCTCAAAGATTAAATCATACAGAGACGAAGGGCAACATAGATTTACGATATATGATGGAAACGCGTGAGGTCTACTTCTCTTTCCTTTTTGTGATAAGCTTCTACACTTATCCAGATGCTCAAACCTAGCAACCAATTCATTTAGCAACTTATGTATTGGACCTTTGCAGACAAATCGTGAGTTGATATCTTTCAGCATTAAGGTTAAGCTAGAAGGTTTAAACAAAAAAACTTCTCCAATATATATTCAATAAGTGAAGCATTGAGTAGATTGTTGAAGGTTATTCAAGGAAGGATACAGATGTATTGAAATGCCTGCAAAAATGAACGCTATATAAATTAGAACCAGCAAACAGAAAAATAAATGTACAAAAAACACCATAGAAATGAGTCAATGACAACCAAAAGTAGGAAATTATATGTAGAAACAGAAAAAGAGAGGAGAACTAAAATAGAACTCAGACCTTGTCTGCAAAACCATCAAGAGGACCCCATATATAGCCTGAAAGCTTCAGCACACCATGCCTAACATTCAATTCATGAGAAGGGCTAGAACTCTCAATCCCAAAGCCACCTTTCAGTAATGTCAGCGTTGAAGAAGGAAGTGTTGAGAGAAGTTCTTCCTCACTATATCAGGTAGTGGAAAGAGGAAAACAACCAGTCACAATTATTAAAGCTCCTCTGCACAGAAATGTTACCAACACTCACCTATCAAAATCAACAACTTTGAAGGAAATGTGGGGATGTACAAGAGCAATCTGAAATACACACTGTTTGACCAAGTGCAAGACCTTCTTAGGACTTTTAATTCCCAAATGTAAATGGCAAGAGCAAAAAGTTAGTCCAAATCAATGATATGAGAACATAAAACATTGAAAAAGTTGAACAAACAACCCAAATGACTGACAATTGAGAAGAGGTCAAAAAGAAAAACCTGGATTGCAAAATCTTCCTTCGAACTGGTTGGTTGTAAAATAAATCATAAACAATTACTGCCAAAATACATGTACGTTAAGTTGAAGAGAGGGGAAGGGGTAAGAGAGAAAGATATGAATCAATTACTTGTTGTGCCAAAATCTTTCTTTTCATCATCAATTCCAAGATACAAGCATTTAGATCCCTGCAAAGTGCAGAGGGGAATAACTCACGAGAATATGAACTCAAACTACCAATAAAGAATAATTAATAAGAATGAAATACAAGTCACCCAAACCTTTATTATCTTGCGATATCCATTTGGCCTCCCACTAGCTTTTGTTACAATTTCTAACAGTGAGATATCTGAAATAGAAGCCAGTGCTTCTCCTCTAAATCCAAAGCTCCAGTTAACAGTATCCGTGTCAGCCAAGTGATGAAATTTTGATGTCACTGCTCAAAAACTAAACATCCTAGCCTTATCCAAAGGTTTACACAAGAAATAAAGTTCATGCAAGATGCAACTTTTGGTTATGCATTTAAAGTCCTTCTGCTAGATGTTTGTTTTGCCAATTCCTTGTATTACTCTTAGGTTGATCCAATAAGTCCATAGCCTTCACATTAATTTAAATTCCTTTTGCTAGTAATAAGTTCACAGCATTCAAATTCAAATGCTTTTCAATCTCCTTCTAACCTTTTTTAGATGAAACCTCACAATCTAGTCATCAATATAAAACCTCCATCATATTCTGCACGTTCACATTTAGAACAATACAATTTACTCTACTCTGATCATTGCTCATGATGGTACAAACAAATTTTGATATGCTTTCACATTTTTAGCAATTTTTCACAAGCCAAAGAACTTGTCAAAAAGCTTTAGACAGGTAATTTGCTATAAGATTAGTAATAGTATTTCCAAGCTGGCAACATGCACAAAACAAAAAGTTTGCACAATTAGCATGGCTTTGAAAGCTCACTAAATTTAGTGCCGCTTCTTCAAATATGCATCAAATAAAAGGAATTCCACGAGCCATACAAAGTGATTGATTTAGTTACCGTATCTTTCTCCAAGCAATTCCAACCCATCACGAGAGATACCAGATCCTGCGCAGGCAACAATTCTAACGTAATTAACAATGATCAAGAAAACCATAGAGCTATATAACTTCAAGAGCATCACTACTGACCATCATCAACAACTTTAACATAGCAGGTCCCAAGACCCACATAGACAGACACCTGAAACAAAGAACCGTCATTTCCCTGATATTAGAAGCTACATAAGCACCAGCACTTTCAACAAAATAGCAGCTAGGTAAAATCACATCGTGGCATGGGCGCCAGCAATTAGAAGAACTAGATTTCATGCCATGCAAGCCCAAAATTGATTACCTTAGTAGCGCCTGCGTCCAAGCTGTTTAAAACAAGTTCCTCCACAACTCTCGGTAAGTTGAATACTATAACCCCAGAACGTATTGAACTACGGGAAGCCTCCGGTAATGGCCTAATATCACCCATCTCGAAACCTAACTGTCGTGGAAACAGGCAACCACTGTCAGCCAACTGCCAACTTTTGTTTCAATCAGAAACGCCATAGCCAGAAAGATATGTTTTAGAGTTAACAGAAAGCCTCCGTGAAGATAGAACTTCACGGCTACAATCATTCGAGTAATTTCGGAGTAAAAGAATCACCTTTTCTCTCTTTTGGGGTCAAAATGAGAAGTTTCAGATACGATCAAATGGACAGCAATACGGCAAAGTGCCAAAAACTAGGGATTATGTAAGGATTTGCAAAGAAAGTCGAGGTTTCCTAGTCTCCCTGCAATCTGCAAAGCTCCGACTTTTGGCTCTTCCAAGAACCGGTATGGAAAAACTACTATTCACATGCGCGAACTAGCTGTTCTAACTTGCGCCGGGAGTGAAGGATTGCGCTAAAATGCAAAAACTAAACCTCGACTATTAACCTTAACCAAGGTTGGTACTAAAACTATGGATTAACGCTTATTTGGGTTACAGGTGACTGACAAGTGGGACTGCGACCTGATGCAGTACCCACCGGGTAAAAATCAAAGTCGCTGTCTTTGGATTTACTAACTTCTATGAATCAACCCTTGCCTATGTTAAACTCAAAACTTCATCCGTTTCCTCGTGTCTCGTGTTCCTATGCCCTTTTTCGTGTCTGTAGTTAACTAATAAGTGAATGTAATCTTAGCCAACCTGCTCGTATCGTACACTTGCCAAGCTCAAATTCTTGAAGGATTTTGATCAGAGCCCATTGGGAATTGTCATCGAAGTTTTAAACTTTGAACGAAGCAGAAGCAATTCAATTGATTAATATGCCATAAAAGGACCAAGAGAAGATGAAATTGAAAAGAGTCAAGAATGTGGGGGTGAACTTGAAGGGGGTAGACGCGTCACTGGGACATGAAAACAAAGGTTGGCACTTGCAAAATAGGAGAAATTGAAGCACATCCCTCATAATCATCTAACATATAAGAAAAATGTTTAATGTTTGTAAGAGTCAAATTATTAAAAAAAAAAAAAAACGGAATATCCGCTTAATTTATTTTAATAAATTTTATTATAAAAAATTAATTTATTTATTAATTTTTATAAACTTAAAATAAATCAATTAATCTTTATTTTATATTCTAATTATTTAATTAAACTCTAAAATCTTCAGTTTTCTTTCTTAAATTTTATTTTAGGTTCTTAAATATTATTATATACTCATTTTATAATAATATTAAGCTTTTAAATTTTTATTTTGTCAATTTAATTTTTCAATACTATTTTTAAAACATTAAAAAAAAAACATAAGCTTGTTTAGACCGTCTCTATTATTTTTCTACATTCATATCTACACTTGGCTTGAATATTATACAAATATGTATATATATGTACAGATGAGGCATGGTTTGATTTCCCTAGAGAACTGAATTTCTTCCTCTCCAACCACCTCTCGTCCTCTCTTTCTTTCTAACCCTAAAATATTCACTCTCGCCGTTTCTCTCTCTGTTTCTTGCCCCAAACCGACATAGGAAACAAGTGATCAGGTACCCTTCTATTGAAATTCAACTATTTATGCGTTGCGCTGCGTATATTTTTTTAGGTGGCTTTCTTGAATTCATGTGAAAGCCATAGACACTCTGTCAGATTTGTATAATTAAAACGAATCCAACTTCTTGCATTATAGGATTGCTCCTCTGTTTTGCTCTGATTATCCGGTTTGCTTGATCGAGATTGTAGTGTCAATAAGGAGAATTCAAAGGTATGTTCAACTGTGGACAATCTAATTGACTTAGTTTCATGCTATAAAGTTTTGAGCTTTATTTCGCTTTTGATCTTTTTCGGTTGCTGGTGGCTATATTTCCACCCGTAACTTTGGTTTCGTTGTCAGAGAATGCTGAATTGCAGGAGTTGTACAGTTTTTTTTCATCTAACCTTGAAAATTTGTGAGATGACGCTTGAATTCTTGTTTAGTTGGTTAATTGACTCTATAGTACAAGTCAAAGTCGCAAACTTGAAACTATCTTGTTTTGCGATCGATGAAATGACAGAGGATACAGGGGTTTTGGCAGATTTGGCATGTGGAATTGTTTCTGGTTGATAAATAAATGCTAAATTGATGAATTGTCAATCCGTATCTCATAGTTGTGGAACCGATTTTCAGTTTAAGAAGAAAATGGTTTGGATTCTTCATTTTTATCTGAACTAGGGTTTGGCTAGAAGTTTCATGTTGGATTGTGATGCCCTTTCATCGTTCCTGCAGAATGTAGCTGAAGCAGTGGCATTAACCCTTTGAGAGTTTGAATTGCTTGATCTGAGGAGATCAAAAGATAGAAGAGCAGTAATGGAAGCTAACTTATGTGATGTAAATCACCTGGGCGCTGATGTTCTTTTGCCTCCACGAAAGCGGCTGCTTGCTGGATTCAAGAGACAAACTACTGATGGTGGTGCTGCGTTGCATTCTCCTGTAGTTGTGTCATCTTCATCCTCAGCATCATCCTCTTCTCTATCTCTTCATTCACAATCTCCACGTCCTCCTTCTCCAACCCCTTGCTCCCCATCTTCCGTTGAGTTTCAGAACCGTCTTAAGAATCTGCTAAGTTCTCATTTTAGTAACAGTCATAATCTTTCCCCTGAGCAGATTGTGGAGGCCTCAAAATTAGCTGCAAATGCTGCTACCAAGGCGGCAGAGGCTGCAAGAGCTGCAGCTCAGGAGAAAGCTATTTTTGCGGCAGAAGCTGTGACAGCTGCTAAAAGTGCTTTAGCCTTAGTTGCTTCTTTTCCTGAAGAAGCAACTGCAAAGGAGAAGTACCTGAAGAAAAATAAACTTAAGAAGCATGTCCAGGTTCAGGTTTTGTATGAAAAGCACCAACCAGTTGAGAATTACAGAGATGATGAAGAATTTGCCAGAAAGTTGCACCAAGTTATTAACAGTTCCCCTAGAATTTCAAAGAATTCCTCAAGTTCTGACTTGAAGGGGCGGAAAGTTAAAAAGCCTAAAACTTCCTCAACTTCTGAGAGAACTAGGGTTTCAAATGGAAGTATAGTGTTTGGAGCAAACCCATCTTCAGTTTGCCATGGGCTTGCTGTAACTGGTGAAATGGAGTCTGAGGATTCTATCCGTGAAGTGTACACAAGTAGAGCTGATGAAAAAGATTCAAAGTATGAAAACTGCAGTCAACAAGACATGGATAACGGAGAAGCAGAATCAAGTCAGTTGAAAGAGAGAACTTTGGGAGAGTCAGGCTCACCCGGTAAAAAGAGGGGAAGACTTAAAATGAAGAAGTTGCCATTAAGCGATTGTAACCATAGGGATCAGGCAAACCCCAAGGAAGATAGTTTTCCTAGAAGCCATTCATTGACAGATAAGGACATGAATAATTCAACCACTCGCAATAAGCCTTTGTTCCTTACAGAGCCTTCTGCTGATAATCTGATGCCAGTTGATGCTGCACCAATGCGGAAGTGCCAGGAGTTTAAGGCACCTGCATGCGTCAAACAAAATAAACTCACGCATTCATAAATGCCCCTGGGAACGGCTGGTGATTGTGATAGTAGTTTTGTTAGGATCCCTTTTTTTATTTGATTCATCTTCTCGCTGATCTTTCGTTTTGTAATGAAGTTGAACTAATTAAATTGTATATTTCGAAAGTTTTACTGCTTTGCTTCCATCCCCATACACCATCAATTCCTCCATGTATGGAATTATAATAAAGTAACTTAAAACAGTATTTCGGTTTATACTTTGTCTCTTCAGCTTTTCATCTTTATGATAATTTGGATTTAGACAAAGCTTTATCATATTCATATTTATTTAACTAATAAAATTCAGATAATACCTATATGTTTTCTTAAATCGTGATTAAATAAATGATTCTTAGTTTTGAAATCTCTAAAACTTGTTATATTTTGATAATATTTAGGATTTATCATAATTAATTGTATTTCGAATGACAAACTGGATCCCTAAACCCTTAAAACTCTAAATATAGTTGAGTAATTAATATAAGATTTAAATATAATTAAATATTTATCATAATAAAGTAATTAGAAAGAATTATTTATTATTTTCAATTAACATTAATTTAAAAAATTCTCAATCAATATTAGATGACACTCAAAAATAAAAACTTATTGTTATTATTAAAGAGTTAAAATAATTTAGTTCAAGTAGATTAAATAGTAAATCTTTATTTTATGTGTAAAAAGTTAGTGAAAATAACTTTGAATTTAAAGTGATTACTACGAATTATTATAAATAAATTTTAATTTATAGAAATGAATTATTTAATTATCAAAATATTTAAGAACTTAATGATCTCATATGATAAATGGTTCGATGAAAAATAAAAGATAATCTAATTAAGTAAGACTCGGCTGTAAAATTTAGAGTAAAATACTTAATTGAATACGAATTAATACTGAATATTAAATTTTAATTAGAATTATAAAGATTAAGTTATGAATCCAAACTTGCAAGATTTAACGCAACAAATAATTTTGACATAAAATAACAAGGGTGTATGTTATATCGTATCTGTCTAGAGAAAATACCCAAATTGCGACAGCAACACCTTTTTGCTTTGTATAAATTCCTTTGGGTCATTCGACGACTTCTACAGAAAGGACGTTTACTTGGAAGAAAAAGGTCATATAGACAAAGGGCAACTCTAGCTCTCCTGGGCATGATTGGTAGCGTTTGGAGTTTACACGAAACATGGTAATGTGGTAGTTAGGTTTCAAATAGCAAATTCTGCAACAAGTTGCTCACATTACACCACCAATTCTTTTCCTGTCATACTCCTTGCGTGATGGATGCAAGAGACTTTAACTTGTTTGATGGATCAGGGCATATAAAGGAGATTAGTTGTAATGATGGCTGTTTTTTCCTGTAAAACCTAGTGGATGGTAGTTAAGAAACTTTCCAGGATGAAAGCAATTTTTTTCCTTTTCAATAAATATTCTCGAGTCTTGAACAAAATCATCTTTACAGGCTCATAAAAGAGGCATCTCACAAAGCTGATAAAGAAAAAACCAACCAATATGAGCATCAATGTCCAACCAAGAAGAATTCATTGATTTTTTTGGGATTCTAAGAAAGAAGACTCGTTCTCTTGTCCATTGAATAGGTGCTGAGAATCTATGCAGACGCCCAAGAGTTGTAAATTTTGAGGGGACTTGGAGATTTGCTGATTTTGGATTTGTCCTTTTATGGCCTGGAGAAATTATGACGCAACAGATGGAGATCATCTCTTTTTCCTTTTGTAGATTGAATAGGATTTCATTAAAAACAAGAAGACATTTGTCATAAATGATATTGGGGAATCCATTTGGTGCAGATGTAATGTAATTGGCAATTTCAGGGGAATTATTTGATCAGTAACAAGAAGGTTATGTCTCCCAGCTGGGAGTCCTCGTCCTTCTCTCGTGTCTTAATACAATCTGCAAACAGTATCCATCAGTAAGATGCATATGATTCATCTTTTTAATATAACCCCACTTGTAGATGCGGCTAAGCTCTGTACTGTACATCGGCCATCCATAGTTAGAGTCATATGAGGAACACCTGCATAGAATACAATCAGCCCCTCTGTCTCTCTCTCTCTCTCTCTGTGTCTCTACCACTGACATTGCCCAAAGTTACAAGTAATTAATCCCACTCCAGCTTTATAGGTGAGCTTCCTAAAGCCAATTTTGAAGGGCATTCTGGTAGTTAGCCGTGTTGGCATATACCTTCAAGCAATCAGTTTAGTTGTAACTGAGTGACAAAATAATTTATAGAACTTGTTTAGCAAATAGCAAATTACATTAATTGGTAGCTAGAGATGTCAAAAATAGCCCGAACCCAGTTGACTTAGCCCAATTTTGACCTAAGTTGACCGGGTCATAGGCCAAGGTCGACCGAGCCATGGCCAGGCCATGGTCCAAAATGACGTCGTTTTAGAATTGTTTCTTTAAAAAAAGATATGACAGGTCAAGTAGGCTCGATGGGCCATAGGCCTAGCCCGAGCCAATTCATCCTAGCTTGCGGGGCTAGCATGGCCCTGGCCTAGTCCGGCCTATTGACATCTCTACTGTTGGTTGATTCTACGAGCGTTTAGCTAATAACTAATTATTTTCAGTTGATTTGATCAGCGGATAACATCAACTGTTTATTAAAGATGTTTGGTAAAAGTAATTGTTTAATATTAGCTGTTGATGTGTAAAATAACTTATAAAGGTACAATTTTAAAAAACAATTATAAGGGCATAAATATTATATTTCTTAGTATTTTGTTAAATACTTTTATAAGAATTTAGATTTTAGATATTTAATTTTACAAAAATTAAGTTTATAACTTTAATAAAAAACATAATAATATTATTAATAATAATCAATATCAAATCCTTTATTAATACGAATGATACAGCGAGCTACATCATATTAATATTTTTCATATAATATGTACGAATTTTATTATTTAATAAATTAAAAATATTTGTAACTATAATATGACATAGATACATTATATAGTAGTTATAAACTAAAAATATTAATTTGATGTGACTCTTTATTTTCAAATTTTTAATACTATGGTATTTTAAAATGTAAACTACTATTATAAAATTAAATAAATATTAAAAAGTTTAATTAGCTCCTTTATTATCTTCTTTCAAACTTCACGTCATAATTATACAATAAAAAAATCAACATTAAAATCACACAGAGCAAAAGTAAAGAGTAAAGTGGGGGACAACACTGTCATTAGGTAAACAATTAATCTCAAATGCTACACTTAAGGAGCTTTTAAAAAATTAGTTGGTTGGGTTGAATCAACCAACCCCACCAGCTCATAACTAAACAGAAAAATAGCTTTTTAACACAGGTTAAACAGTTAATTTGGGTTAAACAGCTAAAAAACAACTTATCAGGATTTTACCAAGCACCCCAATGTCATTCTTTATTTTGTAAATATTTAGATGTATATGAAAGTTCATTAGATAATTATACACTACAAATAAAATTATGATGAGATTATATTGATGAAATTCATATTACATTTATATATTATCATTCCGAGTAATTGTTATATTAAAAATGGACATTAATAGAACGTAAAAAATCGAAAACATTTTATGTTTTTCCTTTTGAAAAAAGTAGTCGATCTTATAGATTAAAGTATGGAAATACTTAAACAAACGTGTGAGTACTTGTTAGCGAATAAGTTCATTGAACTAAACCCATATGAGAAATCCATTTGAAATATTTCTTGTATCTCTATAAAAATTCTCATTATGATGATTGTATAAGTGATCATGTTATAAAAAGAATAACACGTGCTAAAAGGACTAACACATGTTATGCCTTTTCTTTTGAAGAAAGTAATCGATCTCATAGACTAAAGGATAAAGATACTTAAACAAACATTGTGAGTATTTGTTATGTTTTTCCTTTTGAAGGAAGTTGTCGATCTCATAGATTAAAGTATGGAGATATTTAATCAAACATATGTGTGTTTATTAGATAAAAAGTTCATTGAACTGACCGTATATAATAAATCTATTTGAAACATTACTTGTATGTCTATGAAAATTTTTATTATTATGATTGTATAAGTAATTCTTTGACCTGAGGTCTCCAAAATTATCTTTTATAAGGATTACTATATGTTTGATATTACTTATGACATATTCTAATCATATGTAGTTTAGTTGATAGTTATTGGAGCATGGACTATATAAAAATAGTTGAGTAATCAAGATAGGATTCAACACCCTAAAGTAATTAGGAAAAATGTTATGTTGTTCTTGATTAGTTTTAATTCCAAAATTCTTGGCCAAGGTAGGATGACGCTTTATAAAATAATTTACAAATATCACTAATTAAATCAATAGTTAATAATGGATAACTAATATAATTGGATTCAAAATAAAGTAAACATTTATTTCAAGTTCTATGTCTAATCGAAACATTGTATGATAAAATGATTGAATTATACAGAAAAATATTGCATAGAATGATTAGTCAAAACCACTTTAACATTCCTAAATATTTAAGTGGTCACGATATGTTACTAGACGTCAATTTTGATATATAGATATAAATTATTTAATTAGAGAATTAAAGATAAATTAAAAGAGTTTAGTTTATCTAATATTAAATGAGCTTTAGTTTTATAATTTGCATATATTGTTAACATATTTGAAAACCTAATAGGTTACATGTATAAAATGAGTTAAAGAGAACAAAGATATTTTTAATCTAAGTTGAACTTGATTATAAAGTTTGAGAAACTTTATAATTAAATATGAGATATTTAATATATAAAGAACAATACCAGATATTGGACGTTTTTTAGGCATAATTGATGT